>JARHVA010003850.1:1235000-1410000 GCA_037957365.1 Torreya grandis
TGGAGCCTTATGTGGAAAAAACATCTAACATGAATATCACTATTATCGATGATGGAGACCAAGCCAATGGCCAAGAACTAGTTGCATCTCTTGATGACATACCTGACCTTTTCCTAGATGAATGGGGTACAAAGAAACATGAGTTTAATCCTTTCAAGCACATTAAAGAAACTGATATAGGAGTCTACTACATGTATGAAGAAGGAGAAACCATACCAGCCCTTTTAAAGACCAATGAAAGTGAAGAAGGAATGTGGAAAGTGTTATTTAATTATTCAAGTAGCAAATATGGAGTAGGGACAGGTATAATTATTGTTTCTCCTTCCAAGGATAAGTACTTTTTTGCTATTAGTTTCCAATTTGGTTACTCCTCCAATGCAACAAAATATGAGGGACTTATTCATGGCCTCCAATAGGAAAAGAAGAAATGTATAAAGCAATTCCAAGAATATGGTGATAGTGAACTCATAGTATAGTAGGTTATAGGGTAGAATGCTACCAAAAATCCATTATTGAAGGCATACAAACATAGGATTTTGGATCTCATTGAAGACTTTGTAGCCTTCAAATTGAAATCAATCCCAAGAAAGAGGAACCAATATTTTGATATGTTGGTAGCATTAGGGGCTCATTTTGACATCCCAAATAATGTGAAAATTGGGAAGCATCAAGCACATGTTAAGGTATTGGTTAGACCATCTATCCTAGATAACAATGCAAGTTCACAATTCTTTGATAGCAATAGGAATATTATAGCTTTTTTATGTGAAGAAGTTGAGTTCTCCTCAGAGAATCAAGCTAAGTTTCAATAACAATATGGTGACCAAATAGTGAAACTATAGTCTAAAAAGCTCCCTAAAGGATTGGTGACCCTTGAAATCATCTTCAATGGAGAAGATCAAGTGAGAAAGGAGAAATTAGGAATTTATAGAAGTGAGGACATTTTGAAAGCGTTATAATCTTAAAAGACAAAATCTTCAAGCTAGGAAAGGTATGTACTAAGGCTAATAAGGTTGCCTTTGTTGATTTATATAGATAATTTTAAGATGTTTTTTCATAGAAGTATGGTTACTTCAAGGGATTTGACCATAGTCTAGCTTAGCAAACCATTGAGCTAGACCCAAGTGCAAAACCAGTGAAACAAAAGCAAAGAACCATAAATTTTATGGTTGATTTTTTTATGAAGAAGGAACTAGTCAAGCTGATTGAGTCAAAAATCATCTTCCTTATTTATCACTCTTCATGGTTTTTTAATATAGTTACTATGAGGAAGAAGAGTGGGGAAATCATATTGTGTGTATACTTCATGTATTTAAATACGGTGTCTTTCAATCCTCTACCTTTAATGGAATAAATACTTCAAATGGTTCCAGGGTTTGAACATTTCTCACTCTTGGATGGGTATTCAAGTTATAACTAAGTCTTGGTTAAAGAAGAAGGAAAATAATAAACTACCTTTAAAACTAAATGGGGCACTTATGACTATAATAAGATGCATTTTGGACTTTTTAATTAGGATATACCTTTCAAAAATCCATATACATGGCCTTCCAAGGTTTGATTAACAATATGGTGCTAGTGTACCTTGATGATATCATTATTTTTTCAAAAGATGATGGTGACCATTTGGCTCACCTAAGACTTATTTATGAGAGGTGAAAATATTTTGGGATATTTTTTAACCCTAAAAAATGTGTTTTTATAGTCTGTGGGGGTAAACTATTTGGACACATTGTCTCAAAATAAGGGCTAGCCATAGACCCTGAAAGAGTGAAATATATCTTGACCTTGTATCTACCATTTCATAAGAAGGGGATGAAAAGTTTACTTACTAAAATAAATTTTATTATAAGGTTTATACCTAGTTTTTCCAACCTTGTAAAACCTTTGACAACCATGCTAAAGAAGCATCAAACATTCAGCTAGACCAAAGAAGATGGATTGCCATGTTTAGTTTATTTTTTAAACTCACATGAGAAGGGTATAGAATATGGATTTGCATGTTCAAAATTATAAATAAAATTATCATATGGAACTAAAATTATGTAACTAGGATGTATGTTTTGAGAGGTATCATTATGTAATAGAATCTTGACTTTATTTGATTTATATTATTCCAATTTGAAAAGAGATGTAGCAAATGTTATTGAAGAACTAGGAGTATTAACAAACAATGCATCACCAATGAGGGGTTATTTTGGAATTCTATTTTTAATTTTATTTTCTTGTATGGGGAGAGAATAATAAGGAGTAGGATAAGAACATGCATCTACACTACCTTTAATATCATTTTGATAATCACATGTATAATATTCATCATAACTGTGATGGAAAATAATAATTATCAATCATTGCATATAAAATCATATTCATAATTATTTGATAATGAAAATTCTTGGTAAAATTTCCATTATTTATTATAATTATAAGGAATGCCTATTAATTTATCAACTAGATGAGGAGGAAGAGTTTCCTTATCATTCATTTTAGATTTTCCAAAAACTAGGAGAAAAAGTATAAGAGGAAGAAAAATGAATGGCAAAAGAGAATCAAACATGAGAGAATAAATTTAATTTATGATATAATGAAGCCCTATGTGAGATAAAAATCAAGAAATCAAAAATTTGAAACCCTAATTTAATCACATGAAGGATAAGGAAAACCTAGTGGAAAGCTACAATTTGAAGTAAATTCAAAAAATAGAATGGGTTCGCCAATATGTTTTATTGATTTTATGATTAAATGGAATTAATAATAATCAAATAAATAATTGATTAGATTTAAATGTATAACTAAATAAACATTCAAACATACATTTCACTTACATATAGAATGATATTTTACAACTAGGGTTTCAGATAAAATCATGCAAAAGGATATAGAACTTAACTTTTTTGGAGCCTAGGAACTGTATTTGACTATTTTAGCCTATAGGATGATTTACCCACTATCAGACCTGAATTTTTTACTTTAATTTTTAATTTTGACACTAAATAAGGATTAAACACTAGAGCAAGGTTCTCTTATCCTTCTCAATGCTCCTACCCACTGGTGTTTTCTGATTGAACTGAGATCTACAAGTCTGAGGGAATATTTTGTAGTTGTAGGATATTTTATCTCTCTCTCTCTCTCTCTCTCTCTCTCTCTCTCTCTCTCTCTCTCTCTCTCTCTCTCTCTCTCTCTCTCTCTCTCTCCCCTCTCTCTCTCTCTCTCTCTCTCTCTCTCACACACACACACACACACACACACACACACACACATGTTTACAATATTAGATGTGTTTTACCTTCTTATCTTGAAATCCCTAACAGATTAATACACACAATAATCACACAAATATCAAATGCAAGGGGGGGTATGGAGAAAGTGGGATATGGATGAGCTATGCTCAATATATTAAACATATGTATATATATATATATATATATATATGTATTTATGTATGTATGTATATATATATATATATATATATGTATGTATGTATGTATATATATATGTATATATATGTATGTATATATATGTATATGTATGTGTGTGTGTATATATATATGTATATATATATATATATGTATGTATATATATATGTATATATATGTATATATATGTATATATATATGTATGTATATATATATATATATATATATATATATATATATATATATATATATATGTTTACAATATTAGATGTGTTTTGCCTTCTTATATTGAAACCCCTAATAGATTAATACACACAATAAGCACATAAAGATCAAATGCAAGGGGGGGGGTATGGATAAAGTGGGATATGGTTGAGCTATGCTCAAAACCCCTATTATCGTAATTGTTGCCTACATATCCCTAATGATAGTGACCTCAAGTTTTTGTATTTATCCTTTAGGGAATGTACATAATCAACCAAGCTATGTGATATCTTATCATATATATATATATATATATATATATATATATATATATATATATATATATATATATATGTTTACAATATTAGACATGTGTTTTTCCTTCTTATCTTGAAACCCTAAATAGATTCTTACACACAAGAAGCACATAAAGATCAAATGCAAATGGGGGTGCTATTTAGAAAGTGGAATATGGATGAGCTATGCTTAGAACCACTATTATCCTAAGTGTTTCCTACATATCACCAATGATAGTGACCTTAGGTCGATGTATTTATCCTTTAGGGAATTTCCATAATCAACCAAGCATGATGTATATCTAAAATTATCCTCACCTATGCCCTCCTTTTGGTCTAAACATGCAATCTAGGAATGGTATGTAAATACTTCATAAATATGTAGAGATTGAGCTTGTTGTGAATTTTTATTCTATTATTATCTAGTACCGAAAGATAAATGTTTTTGGAGTAAAATTCCTTATGAAACCCTTTAAATAGAATACCCCTAATTTTGAATTTGAAAAACCTATTCACACACTAACCAACTTAAACAAATTTAAAATTGTCATAATAATATACCTAAAAAGGAAGGGACATAAAAAATACTCTAGAATGGACATTAGACAATAACATTAGGAAGGACACTAGAGTAGTATTCTAGTGTCCCCAATGGTGGTCTTGTCTAGAATGGGAAAAATTAAGGCAAGACTCAAACAAATGGTTAGGGTCCCATGTAACTATGTCAAATAATGACATGGGAATACTTGAGGTGTAATAAGAGAGATAAAATCATGTAAAACGTCAAAAGGACATAAAAATATGTAAATGACATATATTAATAATATTCTTAATCATAATTATGAACCTCATGTTAAAAATCTATAAAAAACATAGTAATTATGTTTGCTTGACCAAATTTGTTTGTTACATTCTTCAACATTTATTTTTAGTGCTTCCAAGCTCTTGAATAGTTGTGAAAACACCCATTATGGTGGATTTGGAGGTCATGGTCATGGTATCACGTGTAATTGACCTATTTAGACATGTTTGAAGTGAAGGATTTGTATGTGGGGGGTCTTAGAGGTAGAAATGCTAGTTGGAAGACAAGAAATTATCTTTAGATTGTAAAAGAATTACTTTTCAAGGCTCATTATTGTAGTGTCTACCATGGATTTATATCCAAGGATAGATCAACATGCTCCAAGGTGTAATTATATGGATTAGCCAAACATGTGTGGATTATTTTGGTTCATAAAAATGACTTATATCTTTTATTTTACGTTTGTCTAAATTTCACCTTAAAACTACAATTATATCATGATGGGAAGGGCATTCTTGAGGCTAAAATGTGTACCCCATCTATTGATCAGGAATGATCAGAGGCAAATAACCTAGTCCTATACATTATCTACCACCCTTGACATGTTGGCAATCCTGGTTTCAAGCCATGAAGCACTAGAGGTGGAAATATCTAACTACCACTTCAACATTAACAACATTTTTTATCAGTATTTAAAACATCTTAAATAGTTATGAAAATGCATAGAGTAGATATAAATGAGGTTTTTCATTCCCTTTGACAACATCCTCATTCTAACATTTTAATAATAACAAACTTTCATGTTATTATCAATCCCTTTAGAGAAATAATTAATATTAAAACACTTAGAATAGGAATTAGGATATGTTTCATTTGAAAAATAAATGAATTTAGGGTATTGGCCACTTGCATCAGGATAGGATAGTAGTATTGATGATATTATCTATCTTTGACATTACTATCTAGGGAGTAGGAAAACATTTATAGGTTTAAAAATTGAAGAGGTGGAATATAAACACATTTAAAGAATTCTATGTAAGATAAAAGACCTAGGTCATCAACATAAAATTGGTTGGAGTATGAGATATATGTTAAGGGGCATAAGATAGAACAAATGTAAGACATGAAAAAGTGGGAAAGGTATAGAACTAAGAGGAATAAACAAGGTCTAAGTTTTCCAAGTGTACAATATTTAGGTTATATATACTCATGAAATAATGTCTACAGTATTCTATATTTATCCTCATATAATTTTAATTATACATTCACATCGGCATGCTCTTGCTGTGTTTGAATGTACTCATTAACTAGATAAGAACTTATAAAATCATAGAACATATGATAATATAATCACTAATAATATCACATTTGAATCACTCCCTATTTAATTCTCAACATCCACATTATGAGGAAAATATATGCAGACACAATTCACATCCATGCACCCATAACATCCTAAATCACTACTCTTATACTAGTCACCAACAATCATAATATCCTCCACACATTCTCTAAGTTCATAGTCATATCACAAGTAGGAATAAAAAACATGTAAGTATCCACATTACACCACTAAACCAATGCAATCATCATACGATCATCCCATAACATGATCTCAAACCAACCTACATACCTTAATCTAGCATTCTCAAAAATCTACCTCTCCTTATTTGAAAGTGGCAACCCATGAATAGTCTCCTTTATTTGGTCTCCATGGAACTATATAATTACTATATCCAATCAAAAAACATAAAAATAGGTAAACAAAATTATTTAGTAATAAAAAACTAGCACAAAAAACTATACATAAATAAACATAACATAGAATCTTAGCATATCCATTATCAGTATTATCCTAAATACTAAAACACCTTATGTAGGACTAAAATGTTGGAGAGGAGAATTATCACCTCAAAATGATATTTGAATGTTAGACACTATCACTAAGGCATGACAGAAGTACTATAGGGGGTAAAAATTACACTACAAGCCCCATAATTTGTCAAAGATTGATATTAACACAATTTCATAGAAACCAATTAGACCAATTTTAATTACTTACCAAGTTTCACCTCCTCATTAGCCTGTATAAGGGCCTCTACCTCTTTGTATCAAGTGAAATGTATCACTCTCTTTTGAGTCTTCTTTGACACACTCAAAGCTTAATTTTTAATTCTAAAAATCACACAAATGAATCAAACCTCTTCTAAAACAAGTCATAAGGACATTTTTTGTCTATGTCAAACTATTATTTAACCCTAAAATGGAATCGATATTGGTTTTATCTAGTTTTAGGTGACAGGGGGTATATAGAAATGAAATGGCATAAGGGTGATAATTAGATCTATAATAGGCCAATTAGATGTTAAAATCAAATATAAGCATACACTAAATTTATTATGTTGAGATAGTCTAAATATGAAAATGATAACTATGCTAAATATATAAGTGAAAAATAAGTGAAGTACTTAGCTTGTTTTGATGCTAATGTAGTTTTGGATCTAAAATAGGCTAAAATATTGTGGGATGTAGATTCTGAAATAGTCTCAGATTATGGTTATAATGCTTCTATCTTTATGGATAACAAGCTAGCCTAGGACATTTATGTCAATGCTACTATATAGGTTCAATGCTATTATTTTGTATAGAATATATACTAAAAAAAGATGTGACTACCTAGATGCTTCTATATTTTTATTTACCTTCATTTTGATGCACTTATATCTAGGTCATGGATAATCATTGCTTAGGAAATGGAAACTTTTTATCTTTCCATCTTCAATGTGACCTTTGGGGAAAATGGGTTAGTGGGCACATGGTGTTGAACTGACCCTAATGACCCCACTATCAAAAGATGTTGCCTACATAGATAATACTCCAAAGAGGGTCTAAAACTAATGTAGTTATCCAATATCTATTTTCTTATGTGTGAATGATACAATGTGTGTAGGAAAATTATAATAGTGACTTAGTATCAAAATACATTGTGTATTTAGGCACTATGAGTTATAATTAAAATGTAGGTTTTAAAAAGTATAATAGTGACCTATTGGAAAGTTGTTTATAAAAATATATATCATTATAAGGATATGAAATTGATATTATGAAAAATATAGATAAATATTTAAACTGCATAATCCAGGAAGAGAGAGAGAGAGAGAGAGATGAGAGAGAGAGAGAGGAGAGAGAGAGAGAGAGAGAGAGAGAGAGAGAGAGAGAGAGAGAGATAGATAGAGGAGAGAGAGAGAGAGAGAGAGAGAGAGAGAGAGAGAGAGAGAGAGAGAGAGAGAGAGAGAGAGAGAGAGAGAGAGAGAGAGAGAGAGAGAGAGAGAGAGAGAGAGGCACTTGCCCACACCTTTGAAGCAAAAATGAGTTTATAACTAGTAGTTGATATTAGCTCAACCATAAGACTTAATGATACTTATAACCTAGTGCCCCTACTATATGTGGAGAAATATAAAAATTGAAATAAGTACCAATGTGGGCAACATGTTTCCAAAACATGCCTCCACTATAATGTGGAGATGTTACTGATAGGTGTGGAGAACATGATTATAAAGCATGCTTCCATTAAATCTATGAACTATGAATATGTGGAATCCATGACCATATGACATGCCCCCATTGGATCTAAAAACTGATATAATTATCATGTACTAAATGAGTGTGGCTAACATTTTTCCATAACATGCCCACACTATAATCTAAAAACTATGAATGTGTTAAATCCATGTCCATATGATATGCCACCACTAAATATAAAAAACTATTCCAAGTGTGGAGAACATGTTTGTATGACATGCTTTCACTAATATTCCCCCATTTCAGGTGAGGTAAATATATGAACTAGTAGTTACCCTCATCTCAAAAAGATAACACAACTATATACTCTATGAATGTAACCATATATTATATAGAAGGAAACATGTCCAAGTAAATGTATCATTGAAGTAAATAGATCCAATGTGATCACATGTAGGCCTAATATTCATGATGATATATCATTGAAATTTATAGGTAGTAATAGTAAATATCAACAAGAAAATAAACGCACATAAAAAAGCACTCAAAATAAACTCAAAAGATAATGGTCCAAGGAAACCAAAAGTAAGGGGCATGTTTACATGCCACATAATTAAAAGGACATGACTTAGTCAAATGCCCATAAAAGTAATAATTACATATTCAAATGTCCATTACAACAAACAATAATATATGTAACTATCAATGAAATCATACATAGGCACATGTACCACAAGGAAAGGAACATATTCAAATTCTTGAAAAAGGAACACAAGTCACTCAAGGAAGTGCATAAACTAAAGCATAAGAAGCCAACATAAACATGTAATAGTAGCCCATGGAACCAATGTGTTAGAAAAAGTATGTCAAGTATATAGCATATCAAATAACCTGTGTAAGATATAATCATAGATAATAGGCACATGTAAATAAATATGCAAGCTTAAACATGATAATGTAGAGTGATCATCAAATCATATAACCTATGTGTATCAAGATCAAAGAAGTATATGCCCCTAATTTATATATTACATGAGTATAAGGAAGACCCAAAATATGAAATATAAATGTATCATGTGTCTGTGTACGTTTGTATCACACTCAAGTATAAGTGTGACACATATGTTTATATAAAAGTAATTGAGTATGTCATCCATCAATATGGAGGTAACATATATATTTCAAGGGGACAATATAGCACGTAAGTATTGATAGTGTTTTTGGAGTTTTGAATGTTTTTTATTAGTATTTTTGATTTTTTTAATAGGAAAGATCATCTTGTGATGCCATCCAATGGATGGCCATATCTATCTCCACACTATGAATCTAGTGTAATACTAAAGTTACTTTATAGAGGAGTATGTGTAGGTGTAATATATGTCATTATGGTCTCAATGGTGATATAAGTATGTAAAATAGGACTATGTAGTCATGAATAAATAGTAGGTGTAATAGGAATAAGGTTTTTTTGGAACCCATCGAGTATTGTGTAGTTTATTTGTCATAGTAGTACTATGTGAATTTTGAGGTGCTCTAGATATTTGATAATTTTTTGTAGTAAAATATTGGGATTATATGTAATCCACTATATGGATTTGATATAATGGTATCTCAAGTACTAGCTACCTAGTAAATGGGATTACTTATTGCTTACCCTTTTATAGTGAATTATCCTTGGTAGGATTTATTCTAGTTTTTTGGGTATAAGTTTATTTTGTTCAAAAAGATGTTCATATCGAATTCTAGAATTATAATTACTTGATTAACATGAATTAATTTAACACACTCATGCATTTTAGAAGGTACTACTCAAAGAATGTGTATCCAAGGTCTTTCCAATAACATATCAAATATGTCTATCGAATGGATAACTAAAAACGTTAGTGACCATATGTGTAGGATTGAATTATAAAGGCAAGTCAATCTCATCAAGAACCTTCTAGGAGGTCCCATCGAATGTTTTAATTTATATATTAGATGGGCATAAATCATTGAGTATAACTTAAGTATGTAGGTAATGTTATAGTGTAAACATTTTCTCTTACACCATTATCAATAATAACACTACATATAGGGTGTTTATTAAGGTATGTTTGAATGAATAGAGAATGAAGATCAAAGTCACCATCTATAGTCATATAAAATGTCCAAATTGGTAGTTTGAATGTAGCTTGTAACACCCCATCTATAGGTCTTTTTTGCATACTCTTACAACCCTTCTAGACACCTTTTTTCTCATTGCCAATCATCCAAAACCTTCTGAATGGTCATTCCACCTCAGGCAAATAGTATTCCCCATTCCAATCCTATTCCCCTAAGTCTCAAACTTATAGCAAAATAGCACCCCATTTATACTATAGTGCCCCATAGAGAAGTGTCCCATTTTTGACGATCCTATCCATTTTCACTTTGAGCCCCAATGGTCATTTTCATCCAGTCCTTATACTTAATTTAGTTTTCCTAGTGTGAATACATTTGAACCATGACCAATTATTCCTTATAAAATCCCACTCAAAGCTCATTCACAAAGGAGGTGACTAAACTTATAAAGCAAACAAGAATACAAATAAAGAACTAAGTAAAACTTCACTATTATTTGTACATAGTCACCTAACATAGCTACAAACCTAATCAAATCCTCATACCAATCCCTAGCCACTTCAAACACTATTAATTTGGCATTTGCATCTACGTTACACTATTGCACAAAGCACACTAGGTGGGGGAACTATAAATGGCTTGATCCCTCTTCAAAGTATTAGTATGTAGGAAGCATGCCGACACAAGGGGTGTGAATTGCATGTTTAGTACATATTTCACACTAACCCCCCTTTCTCAAATGACTCAAATGTAGTTTTATCAAGCATGATGGAAGGTTAGGATTTGAAGACAAAATCAGCTCCACATCTAGTTTCATTAATGACCAGCACTTTATTTTTCACAAGAACACTCACACAGGCATAATACAACTACCCAAAATGTTTTAGGTCTTTATGATTAGTTTGGATAAAAATGGTAGGGATGAACAACAACATCAAACACTAAAGCATCCACTTTTTGGAAATCTTATCCTTTCACCCAAATAAATCTAGATTTAGTTTACAACATCTTCCTAGCCTTGCATAGTCATTTTCAACCTATGTATCAGTTGTCTCAATCTATTTTCTAGCTAAGTTATTTTCCTCTTATTTATTGCTATTTTTAAAAAGTTGAAAAAGACAAATAATTACACAAATTAAGACTGTATTTATTACTATATTCTATACTAATTTATTAATACAAACCTTTAATTAAAATAGGAGTAAAACTCTATTATTTATAAATAAGTTAAATCATTTGGTGAACCTGACTTACTTCACTTGAGTACAAAAACCCTAGAAACCCTAAGGAAAATTACTTGCTGATTTTTAGCAATATGTTTTTGATTTTTCTAATTAAATCAAATTTCACATAAAATCAAAAATGGATCTCACTTATTTCAAAACATTTCTTGAAAAAAATGAGTCCATACTTGGTCCTATCATATATATATGAATGATGAAATTTACTATATGTTAATGTAAAGCTTCATTATTTCCCTTTCATGCTTACTTTTTTATAATATGGGATGATATTAAGAAATTTATTTATAAACATGTTAAGATCCATTTCCTTCAAATCAATGTTTACTTTTCTTGAATACAAGGTATGATTATTTATTTTACGTACTCTCTCTCTCTCTCTCTCTCTGATGCAAAATAATTTTCAACTCTATCTTACTAAAAATGTTAGAAATGTCATGTTATAAGTCAAAGTTTTTTATGCATTAATACAAAGTTCCATTCTCTCTATCCCTTGGTTTTTATCTCTCATATGGAATGTTCTTTATAATCATATTACTATACAATTTATAACTCCAATTACATGCATTTCATTTCACATACATGGTTTCTACCTAGATGTATCTAACACTTTTGTCTACTTTTGAGTATCTACCTGTCACTACTAGACACAAGAAAACACTAGCAATTATATCTATTCCTCCTCCCTTCAAAATTGGTTCACCTATCTCTTATCCCACACCTAATACCAGCTCTATGCCAATAGTATATCATGTGATACATTATATCACCCAAGTTTATGAAGATAGGTAGGTTGATTACACCTATGGCTATAGTTTTGTCACTCAGGTTAGCACCCCTTTTGATATAGTTTTAATTATTGAGCTCCTCCAATGATTAGATGCTTATATATATATGTTGTATGTAACCCTTAGTAATACTAGAGTTATTATTTCCATTGAACCAACATCTTTACCACTAGATCAACCCTCATTTTGCCTTCAATAGGATGATAACACTATGACTGATAGATCTCTGACTAAACAAAGATCATAGATCTTACTAACACCTAAGGAGATAACCACCATGTATATAGAGCATGTAACATACAATGATATTTATGATGATGATATTGAGGCATTTGATGATGGACGTGATCCTTTCCTCTATCCCTAGCAGGCTCCATCCTTGAACCCTTTACCCCCTCTAACTTAGTATTTTATGTCATTATATACATATTTATTTACTCACACTATTGTACAAAGTTTATTTCTACTTATTTATACATAATTTCTCAGCTTACTTAGATATATTTTCTTTTCACTTTATTGTACATACGTTCATTATAATTAATTGTATATAGCTTATTTAAAAACAACAAATATAATATAACATGTCAAAATACAAAAACATTCAAATAACTCAAAACATGAAAAACTTTTCAATTATATGCATTATCCATACTTTACATCTATACTACCATGATAGACATACATTTTACTATTCTATGCTATTGTTTATTGATTTATCTATATTACCATGCTTCACTTGATCTTATCTGAGTGTGTGCAATGACACCTAGATATTTGATTGCTTTACTCTACCCATTGAGGGGGAATCCTAATTTTACATTCGAGACCTACATTGACATATCTACCCACTAGGGGAATCTTCTACATGACTACACCATCTAGGTTATGTCATTCATACACCACACACTCCAGTTATCATGTTTATGTACACTACTTACTAGTTTACATAGATTATTCTATTGACACTCACTATTATATAACATTTATGTATTTCTTAGCATCTACCTAGTCTTGTACTATATATTTTGCATAGTTTCACTTCTTTCTTTGATCAGTTAGATGCAATAATATTTCCAAAATTTACATGCTTTCCTTTCTTGATTTGAGTAGATATATGTGATTTCATTTCTTAGTTCTTGTTTTGTTAATTATCTATGATTTATGACATTTGCCAATGTCCTTTACTTGTACTCTTATATGTGTTTATGGCCCTCACACCAATCTTTCTTGTTTGTAATTATATGTGTATGTGGGCATTTGAACATGCCTTATATGCTTGATTTTATTAGTTCAAGTGACATGTGCCCATGTACCTTGTTTTCATGTCCCCTTCACCTCTATTGTATGGTTCTTGCTTCTTGCCTTGCATGCTTGTTTGATTGTTTGCTTATCAATTATTTGCATTACCATGATCCACATCATGCATTATCTTACCTTTTTGGATGCCATGAAAAACATCATGATCCATCCCTCCTTGATAATTAAATATATTTATAGTTTAATTTCAATATATTTTGCATCCTAGTACATTGTTACATCTATCTAGGCATACCCCTATTGACCTAACAATCTCCAACACAAACTATGTTATATCTTGAGACATCTTTTTTATCATCATTCCTATATCAGGTATCTCATAGTATAACACAATTTTAGGGATCTTTCTTCTGAAGGTAGTCATTTTAGGGTCTTCATTCTTACCCTCAAAAGAGGGGGCAACAAACAGGGTTTTTTTATAGAGATCAGAGCCCTCTACAAGTCAAAATTAGTTTTTAGAATACTTAGAAAAACAATCAAAATTTAAAACATGTAGAATAGACCAAAAAATAAAGGATGAACACAAAATAATCGTCATAAATAGTAAAGGACAAGAGCACCCCATTCAAACTAAAGCACCCTATAGTAAAGTGTCCACTTTTTGACGCTCCTATCCAAACAACCAAAAACCTAATTTTTTTAGAAATAGATAGATAGGGAAGGTCAATTATAATTTTATCAACTAGAGTCTAGTTTAGATTAGGTATTTTTAGTAAAATTTTAATCTAATTATCTAGATATAGGGTACATCATGCATGGCATGATGGGTCATGCTTCCAATTTTAGATTGGGTAGTTGGTACAAATTCTATATCAAAATCCATGTTATAGACACCAGTGATTAGGGGTAATGTGCATAGACCATTTTCCTTCTTTTCTTTTCAATTAATTGTATTACCCACTTATTCTTAGTAGTTGCATGCCTTATTACATCTATAGGTGGTTAGCATTATTTCAAAGTGGATTTCATATAAGCCTCATTATCAATTTTGGAGTGGCTTTCATACAAGCCTAATTTCCACCTTTTAGAGTGGCCAAGATTGGCCTAGTTCTCAATACACATTCAATTATCTACACCATATTATTAGATTATATAGCATTCATGGGCTTCATGAGCCATATCATATGACACACATTCATACTAGTATCAATTCATAGTTCACAATTAGTGGGAAATGATGGAGCCAATGGACTAGCTAGCCTTTGTATTCTTGAACTACCTACATAGAAGGATTGGACGCACAGTCCAAATATTGATTAACACACACATGATCACATAGCTTCACTATATAATGGGTGATGATGTATCAAAAGGGATATCCTTTGTATTCTTAAGCTACCCTCAAGGAATAGATCACTCAACTCTATTCACAATATTATTTTTGGTACAACACATACCCAACATCACTCAACATCATAATAGGTTTTGTATTAGTTTTCATACCCAATAAGGTGTATTATTTCCTTTCTCTTCCTCTCTATTTTACCTAACCTTTATACATTATTATTTTAGACATAGTGTGTCTAGTAAGAACTAATCTACTCCTTATTTTCTCTTTCACATTTATGCTTCACACTATGCTCTCTCTATGCACACTCAGCATCACACATCTTCATAGGCTTCACCCTTATAGGTAATTTTAGGTACACTTTCTACTTTTCCTTTATCCTAGTATTTTTCTTTATTACATCACTAGAATAAAAGGGGGGGAAATGTAGTCCTATAAAATTTCCAAATTGATAGTTTGAGTGTGGCTTGTGATCCCATCCATAGGTCCTTTTTGCATGCTCTTGCAGCCCTTATAGACACTTTTTTGATCATTTCTAGTCATTTAAAACCTTACGAATGGTCATTCCACCTCAGCCAAATAATATTCCCCATGTTAATCCTATTCTTCTAGGTCTTGAGCCTGTAGGATAGGAGCACCCCATTTGGACTATAGCACCCCATAGAGAAGTGTCCCATTTTGGCAGTCCTATCCATTTGAACTTTGAGCCCCAATGGCCATTTTCATTCAATATTTATCCTTAATTAGGTTGGCATAGAATTAATACATTTAACCCATGACCAATTATTCCCTATAAAATCTCACTCAAATCTCATTTACAAAGGAAGTGACCAAACTTACAAAGCAAGAAAGAATACAAATAAAGCACTAAGATGAACTTCCCTATTCTTTACACAATCACCCAACATAGCTAAAAACCTATTCAAATCCTCATACCAATAATTATCCACTCAAACATTATCAATTTGGCATTTTCATCCTCATCACACTATTGCGCAAAGCACACTAGGTGGGAAAACTACATATGGCTTGATCCCTCTTCAGAGTATTTATATATAGGTAGCATACCCACACAAGGGGTGTGGATTGCATGTTTAGTACATATTTCACACTAACCCCCCTTTATCAACTAACTCAAATATTTTTTTATCAAACATGATGGATGTTTAGGTTTTTAAGACAAATTCATCCCCATAGTGAGTTTTGTCGATGACTAGTGCTTAATTATTCACAAGAATGCTCACACAGACATGATGTAACTACCCAAAAAAATTTAGGTCTTTGTGATCAATTCAAACAACATCATTAGGGATGGAAAATAATGCTAAATACTAAAGCTTCCACTTTTTGACACTCTTATCCTTTCACCCAATGAAATCAAGATTTTGGTTTACGATACCTTCCTAGTCTTACATAGCTGTTTTCAACCTCTATATTATCCATCTCAATCTATTTTCTAGCTAAGTTATATTTCATCTTATTTATTGTTGTTTTTAGAAAGGTAAAAACAATAAATAGTAACACAAATTAGGACTGTATTTATTGCTATATTTTGTATTGATTTATTAATCTAGACCCTTAACTAAAATAGGAATAAAACTCTATTATTCCTAATTAAGCTAAATCACCATCCTTAATTTCACTGTAGTTAAAATAAATAAAATGTTTTGAAATCATAAGAGGTATGTGTTATGTGTAAGTACTAATAACCCTATCTAGTGGGTGTCCATAATGTGATGGAGGAGGATGTGCATTATATGTTATTTAGACATTTGGATCATTCTTAGAATGTTCTTGAAAAATATTGTTAAATATTTTTTGTTTATGGTGATCACCAAGTTGTGAACCTAATTCCTTTGGAGGATCCTTAAATATAAATTTTTGGTCATTGATAAGATCTTAGATCTTGTGTTTTAAGGTAAATAATATGCTTTTAGAATGTATTGGTCTTTGATGATAATCACAATAAGCATTTGCATCATATCCTTTGGGTAAAGGTAGACTCATATCAAACTTGATAGGATGAGGGATAGATATAAGCTAACACTCTAGTAAATATGGGAGTAATGAAGTTGGGGACTTAGTTAAATATGTAAATTACATCCTTAGTGCATTAGATAGGATAAACCAATTAGGTTACTGTGAAACTATGCTAACCATTATGGGTGTTTGATTTTTAGGCTCAAAAGGCTTTACATTATATCTGGTTTTAATTATGAATTTGGTACTAGTTGTAGATGAAGTTTTTGTGTTTGCTACATACTAGAGCTTATTCAATGACATAAGATTATTTTCATGGTCATGTACAACATTTAAATAATTCATCAAAAGATTTTAACTTCTTGAAAATAATCTACTCAAGAAAAGGATCAAGAAAACTTTTCTTGAATATATCTTTCAATTTTTTGTCTACCATAAGATTGGTCATTTTGGATAGCATTATATTATATATCAAGATATATTCATTAATATGTTCATTGGTTCCATGTTTGATTTTTACAATTTAGGCATAGGAAACCTTTTCATAAATGTTAATGGAAAAGTGTGATAAGAACTGGTCTAAAATAGGTTTGAATGCTTTAACATATTAGAGATGTAAATCATAGAACCACCTCAAAGCATAGTCCTTGAGACTTCTTGGAAATAATTTGGTCAAAATTTTACCATTGGAAGCATGGTCAAGGTATGCTACATAAAATGTTTGGAGATGTTGTTCAAGACTACCCTTTCCATCATATAATAAGAACTTAGTTGCATCAAATCTAGTTGGCAATGGGAGTAAAGAGATTTAAAGTTTAAGAGGGTTATGAAACACATCTTGTGAATCTATGGAATGAGGGTATTTTAAAGCCTTTTGTTCAATGTTTGTAATCTTGTCTTCCAAGGTATGTAAAACTTGAAGGAATGATTAAAATTTAGGCCTAGTGGGACTTATATTAGAAAGTTGAGTAGTCACCAAAGGGGATGGAATGAACACATGTTTTTCATAGTAATAGGCATTGAAAATGGTATTTGTGTTGAAAAAATGTGTAATTCCATGATAGATATATAAATAATATTATTAGGGAACAAAGGTTTAAACACATAATCCATGCCCCACTAGATGCATTTAATTGTAATGTGTTCAAAGGGAGGGATGTTTCCACTATAGTTTTGGAATTTTTTGCTTCGAGCATAGTTTTTAATATATCATAAAGATATTTATGTTTTTTTTAAATGAACTCATGAAATAAAGAAATTGAATTTACTTGATCATAGTTTATTTTTGCATTTTCATTTTTTTTAGGGTTTCATTATTAGAATCTTCTTCTATGATAACCCTATCAACATTTTTTTCCTTAGTAATATGGGTATCATCATGATCCAAGGTATGATATCCTTGATTAGTTTGAGACTTAATAGATGGGTGGAGGGTAAGATTAATATTCTAAATAGGCACACCTCCCAATATAGGGCTACGCCTAGGTCAAATTCAAAATATTAACAATAGTAAATCAAAAAGTATAACAATCTATAACCCTAACTAGTTTGAAACCCTAAAAACCAAAAAAAATTACATTCAAATAGATCGGGTTCACCAAATGTTTAACCCTAAAATGGATTTTCTATATTAGTGCTATCTAGATTGATTTAAAGGGGTATATATAAATGAAACTGCATAAGGGTGAGAATCAGATCTATAATAGGCTAATTAGATGCTAAACTTAGATATAAGCATACATTGAATTTATTATGTTGAGGTAGTCTAAATATGAAAAGTATAACTATGATAAATATATAAATGATAAATAAGTGAAGTAATTATCTTATTATATTACTAATGTAGTTTTGGATATGAAACACACTAAAAGTAGGCAAGAAGGAGATTCTAGAATAGTCATCAAATTCTAGTTTTGATGACTCTAAATCTCTAAATATTAACGTTAACCTAGGATGGTTATATAGATGTTACTATATGGGTTTGATGTTAATGTCTTATAAGGAAAATTTATTGAAAAAGGACGTGACCATATGAAATCTTATGGGTTTTGCTTCACCTTCACTCTAGTGCATTTAGATTTAGGTCATGGATAGTTATTGCTTGTGAAATGGCAAAACCCTACATTTCCTTATTTAATGTGACCTTGGGGAAAAAAAGGTTAGTGGGCACATGGTGTTGAGATAATCCTAATGACCCCTCTATCAAAGTACATTACTTACATAGCCAATACTTTGAAGAGGGCCTCAAACTAATGTAGTTATCTCATATATGTTGACTTGTATGTGAATCATATAATGTGTGCAAATCAAGTACAAAAGTGACTACTTTGTAACTTAGAAAATTTAGCTCTTAGATTGTTACTTTAGTACTTCATAGTTGTATATGTGTAGTCCTTATGACTAGTATGGAAATAAGAATAAATAGAAAAGTTTTTCTCAATTGAATGCTCTTTTATCTGATTGCTAGGTGACGAGTGAATGAGGGTTGACCTTATATTTATATCAATCCCATTGGAGTAAAAACTCACATTAAATCACTTAGGATCACAATTAGGATATGTTTCATTTATAAATTAGATGATTTTAGGTCATTAGATACTTGCATCAGGACATGACAACAAAATCAATGCTACTTTCTATCTTATATGTTAGTGTCTAGGGAGGAGAGTAGGTATAGGTTTTGAACTTATAGAGATGGAAGATGAGTACTGTAGACAGTAGTCACTATAAAACATTCGTTAGCCCCCTTAGGTTAGGATTAATTATTAAATCCTTAAAAACATCCACTTACCCCATTCGGGTAATTTAAATAAGTTAATTATTTTAAATAGGCATATTTACACTTTTTTACCCAAAACCATGGCTATATAATTGACACCTAGCCCTAAGACTATTTCCCATCTAGGAATTTAATTCCCTAACCCCCTAGACTTATTCCTCATGCATCCCAATAAGGCCTTAAATAACTTGAGACCATTTGCATTGGTATTACTAATCAACCTTAAGTGCAAATAGCTAAAATTAGTAAGTTTCAACTATTTATCCTTGACTGATGTTGGTCACCTCTCGACCGATGTTGGTTAACAAGGACTGAAGATGGTTACTTAATGCCACTCAAAGACCTTGCCTAAGGAGTTTAAAATAATATTTTTCATGAGAATCTTAACTTTAAATAAAATCAAAGCTTCTAGGTGAACTAACAACTAGACTAAAGACATCCAAGTACCCTAACAACTCATCATAAAGAGATCAAGCACTATTATTTTATCCACATTACTCTAGAATCCCATGTAGCTTGCACCCAACCTTAAAACTCCTCCTTGCCAATAAAATTCAAAGTTAAATAAATGCACTAATATCAAGTTTAGTTTTTATTTTTAGTAGTTTTATTATTTTTCACCCATTCCCATCTCTCCCATACTTCCCCTCTATTTTGGATCTCTACAAATCCAATCACCCCATCTTTCACCAAGCACCCATAAACCATTCCTAGTCAGATGACCACCCAACTCCTAAGTTGTATACTTTTGAGCATCCATTCTACCCTCAAAACCATCCCCCAACCCATAAACGACCTATACAAACCTTCTTGAAACTCATCCAATACCCATTTTATCTAAATTAAAACCAATAATGACTAGCACCAATCATCTCTAATTGGCATTGGTTATCCCTCAATTGGTATTAGTTGCCTTAGCCATCACCAATTACATAGTGATCAACATTGGTCACTATATGTTTTATTTTTCCAAAACAACAAGCAATTCCCACCTTTTGGCTTCATCCAAATTCTGGTTTTTGAGTTTATGTCACACTAGAGAGACCTAAACTATATTCTAAAATAGGTTTGAATATTTTAGCACTAGTTTTCAATAAGTTATTGATATTTTGATTAAAATCACTTGTTTCCCTTCAAGCATTTCTTGCATTGATTTTATTACTTTCTATTGTTTCATGTAAGCATCTATTTTTCAAAACTTAATTGTTTAAAGAGTGGATTGACAACCTCTAAAAAAGTCTAGTATTTTTGGGATCTATCTTACACTAGGAAATCCATTCATTTATCTTACTAATCCACCCTTTTTTAGTTGCATTATTATTTTTAGGTCATCCTCCCAAGCCAAAGAGGAGTATCTACAATTGACTGGATCATAAGCACACAATGAAATCTATGTTCTTCTAAACCATACCCCTCTTTTAAGTTTCTTCTTATTTTATAGAAAAATAAAAATAAACATGAAAAAATAGTGAAATATTTTGGGATGCCTGGTGGGACCCTAGAGATTTTCTTGGGTTAATAGTTGTTTAGGACATTTAGTTGCATTAGTGAATTTTTTATCCTTTTCAAATTTCATTTATGAAAATTAAACGTTCTTTCTTTCTTTCCTTCATTAAAAATCTTAGTTTCAATTCTTATTTTTCAAAACAAGTTTTAGTCTTTATTTGCATTATTAGAAAAGGTTAAAATTTTCATTTTTCCTTAATTTCTAAAAATAAAAAATCACTCATCCTAAGATTAGGACTTTCATCTTCATACTACATTTAGGTGCATCATAGTTGTTCTTGTACTCATTGAAAAGAAATCAAAATTTTCCTTTAGGTTTAAAAATAAATTGTATCCATTTCTTTATTTCTTATTTAGTTTACATAGTTTAATTCAAATGGTGAAATTAATCATATATAGTCACTTCTTGTCACACAAAGGATACCAAACCATTCATTCAAATCAAACATCAAACACTGACATAAGGCTTGACTAGGATTTCATCACCTAGTGGTAAACATTTCCCTTGGCTATCCCACTTGGACTTCACTACCAAGTGGGGAAACCAAAATTTAGTTCATTAGTTGAGTATAATATCTATCAATTTGGTATATTTTAGCTAAGGACCCAACACCCTTATCATTTTAGTGTGTGAGGTGAGGGCGTAGGCCCCAATATCAAGACATGTAATAAATTATAATAAAATATTTTGAGAGCCTTGAACAACTTGAAACCATATTTAGACTTCCTCTTTTAATTTATATTTTACAATCCCAAGTTGAGTTTCATAACTCCTTAAATTGAGGCATAAGCCTAAATAGAGATAAAAATAATTATAGGATTTAAACATACTCTTAGTGTATGCTAGTTTTCGTTGAATCTTTTATTTTATTTGATTCTCTTTTGAGTGTGTGAGATCATGTTTACCCTTATTTCATATTTATTTGCATGGTTTTGACAAGACAAAAACTTAAAAACCAAGAAAACCAAGATCCACCTCCCAACCACCCATCTTATTCTTCCTCATCCATGGAGCACACTCTAGATGCATATAATTTTGTGATCACTTTAGATGTCTTAGAATGCCTTGGTCTATTTTTTGAGGAGATATAGATTTCACCACCCTTATTGATAAAAATAGTGTGGCTCTCCAACACTAACTTTCCACCATGACTAATTGTACCTATGATTTATTTCTCTCCATTGAGCCTCCTATGGCATGCCAACTTACCTTATAGGTGAGACCTTGGTAGCCACTATCTCCACATAACCTATGATAACCCAAGCCTCTTCCTCTACCAATAACCCTTCTAACACAACCACCCAAAACCAATCACTTACATCAACTAATAACCAAACACATTTTACCGCAACAAACAACCCTTCCAACGTAGGAACAACTCAACCTTTTGTAACCCATACTCCACTTACCATAGGTATGCCTTCAACTAGTGTTTCTTCCTAATACTTGCCATTCACAACCCACCATCTTCCACCCCTTTCTAAAATTTGGTAGTTTCCATACCCTCTATGCTTCCACCCATTATCACTAAGGTCACTACCCACCTTAAACCCACCAATCCAGTCATGCCTCTTACCCAGCCAATGTCTATTCTACTAAACCCAGGGTATGTCCCAAAACCACAAGGATATATGCCTTTACCTTATTACCAAAATTCCATGCCCACTTACCAATATGTGGCATCTTCATAACCTTCCATTCCCACTTACCAATTCATGGCATCTTCCCAACCCTCTATTAGTTACCCATATATGACACCTTCACAACCCCAACATAATATAACTTACAATTATGGAGGCACACCATCACAAACTAATATTATCAAGATGTTGATGGAAAATATGACCAATCTAGATTCATCCATTTTTTTTGGCCATAACCTCTTGTCATATGACTATATTTTCAATGGGTCAATCCACCCATCTGTCCTAATCCAACCATACCCTGCATAGTGGGAGCTTCTAAAATTTGCTGAGTTTCAAATCAAAGAAGACCCCCAACAACATCTTAGATAATTTAGACATTTATGTTACTTGATTTATTATGATGATGCTTTTCTTCTTGATACTTTCCCCATGTCCCTAGCCATACCCACATTAGATTGGTATAATGTTATTACCAAGCACTCCCTCTTCTCTTTTACCTAACTAGCCTAAAATTTCTTAGACCATTTATCTATATATATTTATAAGAAATTTTCTATCACCGATATATATTCCATCAAGAAATTTGAGGATGAGTCAATTGCCAACTTTGTGTCCCATTAGAGAGGGTGGATTAACCAACTCTCCTCTTTTCCCCAACCTGAGTTGATTGAGATTTTATCTTGGGCTTGTGCCAAGCATATCTCATCAACCTTATAGGTTCAGACTTTTTGAACCTTTGATGAGGTATTCACCATGGCTCAAAAGTTGGAGATTAGAGCCATTGAAAAGGGAAAGCTTAAATTGAGGAAAAAAAATTCTAGTTTCAAATCAAATAAAGCCTCTTCCTCCAAAACCTAAAACCATACCAATACCAACACCAAAGCTAAAGGAACTACAAATGTAGTTGTGATTAAAATGGATCCTCCTCTAGTTGTTAATGAACCCAATTCTTCCACCTCTTCCAACCAAAATTCTAAAACCTAAAACCACTATGTCCAAAAATGATATACTCCACTAGGGGAGTCATATGCTTCAATTTTGGAAAATTTGTTGAAGGCATCTATCATCCAACTTCCTCTGATTAAACCACCTCAATAATTTGATTCTTCCTACCCTATACCTAGTTGGTATAAGGAAAATGAAACATGTAGCTTACACCATGTCATTAGACATGATGTTAGTATCTGTAAGACATTTAAAAACATTATCCAAAATTTTATTGACAAGGGTGAACTTGTGATGGATAACCCAAATGCACCCCCTAATCAATCACTTTACTTTTTTATGAAACTTTTTCCTAACCATTCGCCTTCCACAAATAGTGGACACACTAATGTGGAAAATGAGGTTTACACAATTAATGTAGTTCTTAAAAAAATTATAGTTAATGAATCCATGTCCCAAACTATCATCCCTTCTCCACTTATTGAGGCAGTGGAGTTACCTATCCTTCCTTTGTAAAATGAAACAAAGGAAGAAACTATCATCCCTTCTCCACTTATCTATGTAGTGGAATCACTGACCTCTCCTTTGGAAAGCATATCAAAGGAGGAAATGTCATTTTTATCACTTTTTATTTCATGATAGAGCTATCAACCCTTCCTTTGGAAAGCATTCCTAAGGAAAAGGAGAAAATGGCCATCCCTCTTTCTTAGCCATTTTGTTTATCCTTTGAATCCAACACCAAAGGAACTAAGCCCTTTTATAGGTTGGTCCAAAACTTAGATTTTCCATCCCAACCAAACCTTGATTGGTCCACATTTGGGCATCACCTTGGACTCCCCCATCACTTTCCTACCCAACCTTCAAATTCCACTTGTGAAATTACCATCACCCCAACCAAACCAACAAAAGCCTCGACTTCCCAAACCTTAGATAAATCATCCAACCCAACTCCCTCCAAAGAAACCAAAATACCTTACAATATCCTAATAAAGTCCATCAAGAACCTAGGTATCCTTCTAACTCAAAATCTTATCCATCCTCCATTGAATTTGGATTTGAAACTGCTAAACCCACCTTAAAAACCACAAGTTAAGCCAATAAAGAAAGCTAAGCCATCCAATATTCCCAAATCTAAAACTTTACCCCCCATTTCTACTTTTCCTTCCATATTGGGTCCTCATCCCTCCACCTTGATTAAGAAACCAAGCCTTTTAAAGAAACCAAAAACCCAACCTCCACTCCTAGCTACACCTTCACCTATTTTCACAAAAACTTTTTATTCTAAACCATATGCTTCTAAGCCCTAAACCTCAAATCCATCAACCTCCAAACAATCTACTCAAAAACCACCCACCAAGAACATTCCACCACTAAAATTTCTAATTGTCAAACCTATCCCTCATAAAGCTTCCACCCCAACTATCAAATCAAAAACTTCTATTCCCTTGCCACTCTTACTAGAGTCTTATTCCACCATTTTGCAAAGGTTACTCCAAAATTCCTACTTGGTATTTCCTCATATCAAACCATTTGATCCCCTAATTCCTAATCCATCTTGGTTTAATAGTAATTTGATTTTCTCATACCATAGGAAACCTGGACATGATACAAAGAAATGAAAATATCTCTAAGTCATAATCCAAAAACTATGTAATGAGGATGAATTATAGATATAGAAACCTCCCATGAGTCCACCACTAAGATAAAATCCAAAAAAATACCCCACACCTACCTACACCCAAATTCTAATTTAAGAGTGTAGAGGAACTGAAGCATCCCACTAACCCAACTCTTTTTCAAATCCATACCATTCATGTGGTTAATCGATCACAAGCCTAACAAAAGGATAAAGGGAAATCAAAGGTATCCATGCCATAGATATACACTTATTACACCACAAAATCACCAAACCAAACCCAAACACCTTCACCCAAACCCAAGATTTCTATTTTGGGTGTACCCCACTCCAATCCTTTTAAATCAATATAAAGGATAGTTATAAAATAACTTCACCAAAAATTGGTGAAGATGACATTATATGAGCTAATAAATACCTCACCCCACCATATTCAAGCCATGATGGAGGCTTTGTAATCTATAGAGATTCAACTTGAATATCCATAACCTCTAATAGCCTTCATTAGAGCCCTTCAACTTTCCAAGCTTGTTCCCTTATAGGATTTGGAGATACCCCCTATTTATTTAGATGATTTAGATCCTCCTATTTCATTACCACCCACATCAACCAAACCCATATCAATATGGTTATGATTGATGAGGGAGTTAGAATAAACATAATTTCCTCCCACGTATATGACCAATTAAAACTACCAAATAAAATCATGTCAGGAACTACAATAGTGCTTTGATCTTTCAATGATACCATGGCAATAACCTTAGGGATAGTCATCCTTCATTTTCATTTGGGACCTTGCACTCTTCCTGAGCTCTTATACATGGTAGAATGTGGGTTCCAATATAACATTTTTTTGGACTCCATTGGATCCATTCCATAGGTTATGTGCCATATATATTACATTGATATATCAAGTTTGAGCACAAGGGTCAAGTCCACATCATACCTACTAACCCTAGTCCTTTTAAGTCATGAAATATGACCTACTAACCTAATAATGTTATCATCCCCATTAAGGATTCATACCCTTCTTATTTCATCAACCAAGCTTCCACCAACTCATCCATAGCTTCCTTCTAAATTCCCATGAAAGACCCCTTGGAATCAATATTCTAACATCTTTAGCTTGGGGAGTATCACCTTTTAACCATAGATACCTTCCCTACTCTTGAAGAGTATGGGAATTTTTACCAAAAACCTAGTTATGATTCCAATATTGGAACCATTATTCTTTTTAGGCCTCTCAATTACTAAACTAATCTTATTTATGGGGGATTTGACTAACCACTTTCTACCTCCACTACCTCCTCCTCTCCTAAACCATTCACCTCCAATTTCTCCTACTCAGGTAAATTGGAGTTTGCCAAGACATACCTCTAATGGTGTGCTTGGAAGGGATTCAGTCTAGGTCACTATGAATATGGACCACATGAGTTGCTACCATTTAAAACCCAAAAATTTCATGAATGATTTGGTTTCAGATTCATTCCACTAGAAGAGCCAACCAACCCACCCCTATCACCATTATTGATGAAGACATATCATCCTCACCAACACCATCTCCTTAAAACTTTAAAGATCTTAATATCATTCCATCTAACTTTTCTGGATAAATATGATCATTTTGGGACTTCTAACTTATCAAAAGGATGGGGAAACCATGACTATTCCTCTGACTCATCCTAAGATGGTAGAAGATGATTCTCCTACTATTAATATTGTCTAGTGTCAAGATGATGATTCCATTCTCACATATCTTGGTGATAAAGATTCTTTCATTCACAAATCCCTTCCTCCTAATACTTTAATCATGTTTAGTGAATCTAATATTGGTGTTAACTTAGGCACTTAGGGTATCCCTCACATAGTCAAAATCAACCAATCCTTATATTCCTTAGAGCATCAAGATTTCTCTTCCTTTCTATGAGACCATAGCATAGAATTTTCCTAGTATTATAGTGATATTATAGGAATCAAACCTAACATATTCATCCATAACATCATTACCAATGTCGATACTAAGCCTATTAGGTAAAAGCTTTAAAGGATGTACCCTCATATATCCCTCCTTGTCAAAGAAGATCTTCAATGCCTCTTATCTGTCAACTTCATCTAGCCCATTGATTATCCCTATTGTGTATTGAATGTTTTTCTTATCACCAAATTAATAAGGGAACTTATTATTTACATTCACTCTCATAATTTAGCCTTTGTTGTCCAAAAGTTGATTTCACTTTACCAAGCATTGACTAGCTTTTTGATCTTATGACTGGCCATGGGATGTTATTTCTTATGGATAGATATTTAGGCTATAATCAGATCTTGATTTCACTTGAAGATCAACATAAAAATTACTTTATCACCCCATAGGGAACCCTATATTATAGGGTCATGCCTTTTAGTATAAATAATGTTGGTGTAACCTACCAACATGCCATGACCTATATCTTTCATGACTTTCTTCATAAAATTGTAGAGGACTACATAGATGACCTCCTTGGAAAGTCTAAATGTTGTAAGGATCATTTATAAATCCCTAAGGTTATCTTTAAGCACCTTATCCACATTCATGTCCTCCTTAATCCTAAGAAGTACATATTTGGGGTCTTATTAGGAAAGATTCTTGTCATTATTGTATCTCTCTATGGGATAGAAATTAATCCTACTAAAGTCAATTCAATCCTCAACATGCCTCCTTAAACTAACCTTAAGCAACTCCATAGTTTATAGGGGAATATCCAATCCATTCACCATTTCATCTCTCAAATATTTGATAGATTTCAACATTTTCATCACCTCCGTAAGAAGGATATCTCCTTTAAGTGAAATAAAGACCATCAAAAGTACTTTGACTCACTTAAAGAATACCTTATTTCCCTACTTGTTCTTATTCCTCCAAAAGAGGATCAACCTTTCTACCTCTACATTTATGCAACAGATCATTCCTTGGGGCCATGCTTACACATCATGATGATCAACATAAAGAGTAAACAATCTACTATATAAGTCAAAAACTTATAAAGTATGAAACTTGATATACCCATACTGATAAATTATGCCTTGCTTTAGTCTTTGTGGCTTACAAACTTCATCATTACCTTATTAACCATAAATCCTTCATCATAACTAACACTGATCCACTCAATTATATGTATTCTAAGCCATATCAAAATTAGTGTATGGATAGATGGATCATGCTATTAGCTAAGTTTGATCTTGAGTTTCTCAAGAAAGATTCAATAAAATGAAAAATTATTAGCAAATAATTGGCTAAGGCACCTTTATCAGACAACTAACCTCCTCCTCTTGAGTTTCTTGATGAGTCTATCATAACTCTCTCTCAAGAGGATTTCTCTTATTAGATGACCATGTTCATCGATGGATCAAAGTGTCAACATGGTGGGGGATACAATATCATCCTTATCCCCATTGATGGTGAGCCTCTTCCTCTATCCTTTAAGCTTGATTTTAATTTCACTAATAAAATGGTTGAGTATGAAGCCTTAGTAATAGGTCTCCAAATAACTTTGTCTTTGGGAGTGAAATCTATCAACATTTTTGATGACTCCCAACACATGGTCAACCAAATAAATGGTTCTTACCAATGTAAAAATGACATTTTACAATAGTAAAAATAATTGGTAGATGCACTTTTGAAGGAATTTGATCATTACCTTATTCAAGCCACTACACATTCTAATAACAAGTTCACCAGTACCATGGATTTCATTACTTCTAAAATCCCATCTACACCTTATAATTATAAAATCTATGTCACTATCAATCACCTTAACGAGCCCTCTTACACCAAATCATACCTCCCTTCCATTTTTCATGTGGAAGAAGCCCAATCTAACATTTGGTATAAGTAAATATTTGATTATCTAAACCTAGCCATCATTCCTTTTGTTCTCTCTAAAAATAGTTTAAGAGAATTTATATAGAGTAACTCTCATTATACCATACTAGGAATAATTATTTATAAGTGAGGCTTTGATGGTATCCTCTTTAAATGCCTACATAGTCATGAAATCTCTCATTCTATCAAGGAAACACATGAAAGGATTTCTAAATGACACTTTAGTGGTCTAACAGTTGCTAAATGCATCCTTTGCCTTGGATATTATTAGAATAACCTTAACCAATACTATTATATTACATAAAGAAGTGTGTCAAGTGTCAGCAACATGCTAATTTTCATCACATTCCTGTTCATGGTCTTCAAGTCTCTAAGTATTCTTGGCCCTTCTCATAGTGGGGATTAGATCTCATTGGTGAAATTAACCCTCATTATTCATAGTAGAATCATTCTATCATTACTATAATATAATATTTCACCAAGTGGGTGGATGTTATTCCCCTCATCTCAACCAAATCCAATAATGTTTTCAACTTCATTAACCACCATATTATTTTCAACTTTGATGTTCTTCATAAATTTATTGTTGGAGATATTGTCATTGATGTCAAAGGTTTAGTATTGGTGATAAAGGCACCATTTCATTTAATAGTGTTTTTAATATTCATTCTTGGCTAATGTGTGTTAATATTTATTTAATATTAATAAATATATTTTCGGTTGCATATAAGTCAAAAGAGGGCCCATGAAGAAGTGAAAGATTCATAGGGTAAAGACAAAAGAGGAATGGGATGCATTTTCTCATGAAGAGTCATCTTGAGGAATTCCAAGAGTCACCATATAAAGACAAAAGAGGGTATGGTGCATTTTTTCATGAAGGGACACTTTGAGAAATATGAAAATTTAACAAGATAAAGACAAAAGAGGAAAGGATTCATTTTCTTATGAAGGGTCACCATGCGAATTTTCAAATGAAAGGATATGAAGGGTCATACAAGTTTGGCACCATTTTCCATGAGGATTGAAGGGTCACAAAGGGTGAATGCCAAAGGTCATTTGGATAGCTATAAATAAAGGCTTGAGAAGCCATTCATAATATGTAAGAGAGTAAATAGTTTGTATTTGTTTTAGAGGAGTGAAAATCAAGATATATTGTAGAGTTCTATCATTTATTGAGTAAGGAACTTTGAGAGATAGTTGTGTTTTATACACAAGATGGTTTGGTGCTCATAAATCTTTGAAAAGGGTTGGTGCTCACAAATAGTTACTTTGTTGGTGCTCGGTAAAGGGGTTGGTAATCCTACTAGTTTGTTCTTATGAACTTTGTAAATTGAGTTGGTGCTCATTCATATACTTGAGATTATTCTTCATGTTTTTTTCCACTTTGGATTTCCACATAAAAATTTGATCTCTCTCTCTCTCTCTCTCTCTCTCTCTCTCTCTCTCTCTCTCTCTCTCTCTCTCTCTCTCTCTCTATCTCATGTGGTGCATATTATTGTTTTATATTTATTTCATATCTTGAATGTGTGATAAATTGGTTAAAGAAAATAAATTAGATTAAGTAAAAGATATATAATATATTGATTCACCCGCCTCTTAGTATATTTCATGCTTAACAATTGGTATCAAAGTAGGTTCCTCTTGAAAATTTTTTACAGCTTGAAGGTAGATTGGGTAAAGCATGATGGTTAGATCATATGAAGGTTTTTATACAAATAAGGCACCTTTGTTTAATGAGACAAATTATGATTTTTGGGGCATATAGATCAGAATTTATTTAATGGCCCTTAGATTCAACATTTGGCAAGAAGTGGTGGAGGAATGTGAATAACCATAGACACTTGTAACTACTCTAATAAAAAAGAAGGCAAGTGAAAATAATACTAAAGATTTAAATGTTATTTTATATGTAAATCAAAATTTATTAAAGTTATGTAATGTAAATCTGCTCATGAAACTTGGGTAAAAATTGATAATATTAACAAAGGTGATGGAAAGGTTCAACAAGCCAAGATTTAGACTTTTAGAAGATAGTTTGAGAGTTTGAAGATGAAAGAGGAAGAAAATATAGTAAGTTATCTTTTATGGGTTGATCAAATAGTTAATTAGATTCAATGTCTTGGAAAAAATTTAGAAGAATCAATTGTGGTATAAAAAGTTTTGAGATCTCTACCATTGTAATATGATGCAAAAGTTTTAGTAATTGAAGAGATGAAGAATTTATCTAAGATAAAGTTGGATAAGCTACATGGTATTCTTATGGCATATGAGATGTGGACTGAATAAGAGAAACCCTCAAAGAGAGAAGCTACTTTCAAGACATCAAAGAAAGAGAAGCCTAAGATTTACGAATCAAGTGACAGTTTTAGCGATGATGAAGATGACAATGGAGCTCTATTCATTTGCAAGCCTAAAAAGGGAATAGTTAAATATCAAGGAAAATTACCTTTTAAATGTTTTAATTGTGGACAGATTGGAAATTTTGTAGCTAAGTGCCTAGATGAGGGTAATGGTGACAATGAAGAAGAAAAGTATACATACAAGAAGAATTTCAAAGGAAAATTAAAGAAAGGATTCAAGAATAAGAGTTTGTATTCTAAACATCCTAACTTAGCTAAAGATAGTGGAGTCAGTGATTCAGAAGAAGATATTTGATTCATGGCCATACATGAAGATGCCTCCACAAGCAAAAATATAAATGATCAAGAAGAAGAATAGGATGAAGCTAAAGTGAATATAAAAGGGGAACTCATTTTTTCCTTAAAAGAGTTAAAAGATATTGAGGAGAAGAATCAAAGATTAAAGCTCTAGATTGAGAAAAATGAAAAGGAATCAAAGGAAATAATTGATTATCTACAAGCACACTTTGAAGAAGCCAAGAAGAATGAAAAATATATAATGGCGTAGTTGAAAAAAATAAGTGAAGATGTGAAAATTATGTTATTGAAATTAATTATTTAAAAGTAGATCTTGAGAAAAAAATAAAGCAATCAATGATAGAGTAACCAATGATTCAAAATTTGAAAATAACACTAATATGTTGAATAAGATATTAGAAAGTCAAAGTTCAATGTTAGATAAGATAGGTATTGTATTTTGAAAAGAGAAAGGGGAAGCCATAGATAAGATTAACACAAAAAAAAGGAAAGAGTTATGTTGAAGCTCTTATAAATGAGGAAATAAAAAAGGAAAAAGTTAAGAATACAAAAGACATCTCAAACAAAGAAGGCTAGAAGGAATAAAGTTACAAAAGGCAATCAGGTTAGAGATACACAAATAGGTCCTAGTTTTATGGTTACTATTTTTATTGTAATGGATATGGTCATAAGAAAATAGAATGTCAAAAAAGGCTAATAATTGTATAAATAATGATAAGAAAACTCATGCAGAAGCCACAACTCTTTTTCTCCTCTATCAAGATAAAATGAAGAGGCCATTATATGTTACAAGTGTAATAAATTCAAACACATAGCTTGGTATTGTAGAAGTGTGTTTGAGTTATTCAAGAAGAACCAAAGTTTCAAGTCTCTATTCATACAAAAAAAGTTTAGATAGGTTCATGGTAGAAGAAACAACCTAAAAAGTCTATGTTAGTCCAAATAATTTTGCATGAAAGAAATGAAGAAAAGCCATGGTTCATTGATAGTGGATGATTGAGGCACATGATAGGAGACAAGATGAAGTTCATAACCTTGAATAAGATCAATGGTGGCACAGTTAAATTTGGATATAATACTACTACCAAAATTGTTGAAAAAGGTACACTAAGTTTAGATAATGGCATAACAAAAACTAAAAATGTTTTGCATGTAGAAGGTCATAAACATAATATTTTTAGTGTAAGTCAATTTTTGATCAAGAACACACACTAAAGTTTTATGTATAAGGTTGTGAAATTAGTAGAAAAGATTCAGATGTGTTGGTTGTAGATGCTTAGAGAACAAGCAATAATTTGTATATGTTATCAGACATCAAAGGTTAAAGACGTTGTTTGAGTCAGATTGAAGAAATTTGGGTATGGAACAGGAGAATGGGACACAAATTTTTATAATATTATCAAAAAGAAATAATTAGTCAAAAAACTTTGAAATATTACAAAACCATCTAACACTCTTTGTGAACCTTGTCAGCATGGGAAGAAGGCAAGAAGATGATTCAAAACAAAAGAGTACTTGACCACTCAAATGTTAGAGCTTATTCACATTGATTTGTGTGGACCATTAAGAACTCAAAGTAATATATATGATAAATATTTTATGTTTCTTATTGATGATTATTCACATATGACTTGGGTAATGTTTTAAAAGAAAAAAATAGAAGCTTTTAGACATTTCAAAGCACTCAAAGCCTTAGTTGAGAATGAAACCAATTTGAAGATTAAGTTCTTAAGATCAAATAAAGGAATAAAATTCATGTTATATTAATTTATTTGGTTTTGTGAAGACCATGGAATAAAGGGACATTAGTCAGCAGCTAAAACTTCATAGTAAAATGGAGTAGTTGAATGGAGAAACAAAATAGTTCAGGAGATGGCAAGTATAATGCTAAATGAATCTAAGATACTAGATAAATATTGGAGAGAAGTAGTTTCTAAAATAGTGCATATTAAAAATATAGAATTATTGAGAATCAATAGTGACAAGACTCCTTATGAGTTATGGAAAGACAAACTAGCAACAGTTGATTATTTCAAAGTTTTCAGCAATAGATGCTTCATAAAGAGAATTGATGAAAAACTAGGTAAGTTTTAATCTAGAGTATATGAAAGTATATTTATTGGTTATTATTTAAAAATTAAATGTTATAAATGTTATAAAAAAATAACCAAGAAAATAGTTGAAAGTGTAAGTGTCAGGATAGAAGAAGATGGAGCACAAAGAATCAGTGATCTAATCCACATTCCTAAAATCATTGAAGAGGAAGATTTTAAAGAATCAAATGAAGATAAGAAGGATAAAAAGGACACCAAAAATCCATCCAAATATGTCTAGATAAATCATAATTAAATTGACATCATTAGGGACATAAATGAAGGAATTTGCACTAGAAGAATGACGGTAAGTGAATCTGAGCAATTTAATTTTTCTTTGTTATCCAAAATTCAGCCTGTAACTTTTTCAAAAGATAGATATGATAAGCATTAGGTTAAGCCTATGGATGAATAATTAAATCATATAGAAAATAATGATACTTGGGAATTACTTTCTAGACCAAAATATCACAATGTGATAGGAAAAAAATGGGTTTACAAAAATAAGCTGAATGAAAATGGAGAAGTGACTAGGAATAAAGCAAGATTAGTATGTAAAGGATATGCTCATATTGAGGGAATAGATTTTTAAGAAACTTTTTCACCAATGTTAATGATATAGGATATTAGAATGTTTCTTGCATATGCAGTGATTAAAAATTTCAAAGTGTTTCAAATGGATGTCAAACCTGCCTTACTAAATGGGAATCTAGAAGAAGAGGTCTACATTGAGCATCTCGAGGGATTTATTCTCTCAAATATTAGTAACCATGTATGAAAACTAAATAAAGCACTATATGGATTGAAATAAGCTCCCAAATCTTGGTATGTAAGACTTGATAAGTACCTACAGGATCAAGGTTTTAAGAGAGGATTTGTTGATAGTAATCTCTACATCAAAATAGAAGGTGAAAATTAATTGATTATTGTGGTATATGTTGATGACATAATTTTTGGAGGAAACATTGAAAAGATGAAAAAATTATTTTCTGATAATATTCAAAAAGTATTTGAGATGTCTATGCTTGAAGAATTGTCATTTTTCTTAGGGTTTCAAATATTTTAGTTAGATAAAGGAATTTTCATATCTCAAAGTAAATATGCCAATAAAATGTTGAATAAATTTGGTTTTGAGGTTTGTGCACTAGTTGGAACACAAATGAGTATAAAAAATAAGGTGAGGAAGGATGAAGATTCACTTGTTGTAGATCAATTTTTGTATAGATCTATGATTGGTAGTCTTTTATATTTGGCAGCATCAAGGCCAGACATCATGCATACAATATGTATGGTTGTAAGATATTAGTTAGCTCTAAAATATAGTCATGTTTAGTTGGTGAATAAAATATTTAGATATATCAAGGGGACATTGGATTATGGTATCCCACAAGCAGAGATTTCACATTGGTTGATTATACAGATTTAGATTGGGCAAGTTACTTGGATGATAAAAAGAGTACAAGTAGAGGATTTTTCTTTCTTGATGATAGCTTACTATCATGGCTAAGCAAAAAGAAAAATTTAGTAGAACTTTATATAACTAAAGCATAATATATTGCAGTGGTATTGTGTTGTATTCAGGTTTTTTGGATGAATCAAACTTTGGAAGATATCAAGGTAAAATATGATTAACCTATTTATATTTTTTGTGAAAACATAAGTGTCATTAATATTTTAAAGAATCCAGTGATGCATTCAAGAATAAAACATATTCCCATTAGCTATCACTTATTGAGAGAGCAGGTTGAAAATCAATAGGTTAAGATGGAATATATTAATGATATAGAGCATATTGTAGATATTTTTACAAAGGCACTACCAAAAGACAAATTTGAGTATCTATGAGAGAATTTGGGAGTAATTTATTTTACTTACTACCATTAAGGATCAACATTAGTTGAGGATGAGCTAAGTGTTAGCAATAGGATAGGCCCTTTGTCATTGATGTCAAAGGGGGAGAAGAATAGAAGGTATAGGTATATAAACAAGTGAAAAAATAGGTATAAGTTACTATAGTAAGGGGGAGTTACTGTATGTTTTTTAGATGGAAGAATGTATAGGTTGGTATGTGTAGTGTAGGTTTTAGAATGTTGTCATTTCAATTTGAGGTTGTCATTAATGACAAAGTGGGAGATTGTTGGAAATATTTTCATTGATGTCAAAGGTCTAGTATTGGTGATAAAGGCCCCATTGCATTTAATGGTGTTTTTAATGTTCATATCTTTTATAATGTGTGTTAATATTTATTTGATATTAACTAATATATTTTTTGTTGCATACAAGTCAAAAGAGGGCCCATGGAGAAGTCAAAGAGTCATGGGGTGAAGACAAAAGAGGAATGGGATGTATTTTATCATAAAGAGTCATCTTAGAGAATTCCTAGGGTCACCATATGAAGACAAAAGAGGGTATGGTGCATTTTTCCATGAAAGGACACTTTGAGGAATATGAAAAGTCACCAAGATAAAGACAAAAGAGGAAAGGATGCATTTGCTTATGAAGGGTCACCATGTGACTTTTCAAATGAAAGGATATGAAGATTCATACAAGTTTAGTGCCATTTTCCATGAGGATTGAAGGGTCAAAAAGGATGAATTCAAAAGGTCATTTAGATAGCTATAAATAAAGGCTTGAAAAGCCATTTTTAATATGCTAGAGAGTGCATGGTTTGTATTTGTTTGTATAATTCTATCATTTGTTGATTAGGCAATATTGATAGATATTTGTGATTTATGCACATGAAGAGTTGGTGCTCACATTTATTTGCAAGGGGTTGGTGCTCCTATAGGTTGGTGATCACAAATATTTGTTGCGTTGGTGCTCAGCAAAGGGGTTGGTGCTCTTGCAAGTTGGTGCTTGTGAACTTTGTAATTTTATTTGGTGCTCATTGATATACATGAGATTGTTCTTCATGGTTTTTCCCACTTTGGGTTTCCATGTAAAAATTTGGTGTCTCCCTCTCTCTTATGTCGTGCATAATATTGTTTTAGATTTATTACATATCTTGAATGTCTGATTAAGTGGTTAAAGAAAAGAAATCATATTAAATAAAATATATATAATAGACCAATTTATCCCCCCCTCTCAATATATTTCATGCTTAACAATTATCATTGATGATGGAAAATATTAAAAAAAACAAAAAATTCCAAGGTCTTTATGATACATTTGGAATTAAGTTAAGCTTCAAATTTCCATATTTTCCACAAGATAATGGACAAGTTGAAGCTTCTAACAAAAAAATTTAAAAAATGCTAACTAAAATGGTTAATGCATCTAGTCAAGATTGGCACTTATACATTCCCTTTACCTTATGGGAATATAGAACTAGAATTTAAAACCTTATGGGTGCTACCCCTTTTTCTCTTATCTTTGGAGTAGAGGCCATCTTTCCTCTCAAATTCCAAATTCCCTCTCTTTGTATATCCATAAAAGATATCATTTTTAATGGTGATTATCATCAATAATGTTTAGCCCAACTTCAGCTACTTGATGAGCATCATTTAGTTGTGCTTAACTATCTTCATGTCTATCAAGAATGAATCAAACATTATTATAATAAGAACCTAAAATAATGAGAATCCAATATCGAAGACCTCATATTAAAGAAAAATCAACATGTAACCAATATGAAAATAAGTAAGCGAGGAAAGTTTACTTTCAATTAGAATGGACCATATATCATAATGCATAAGTATGGGTTGAGATCTTACCGATTATCTCTCTTAAATGGAATCTAGAACTTGAGCCCCTTAATGCTTCACATTTGCATGCACTCTTTTATTAAAACTAGTTCCAACTCACCTTCTATCTAACTTAAGCTTGTCCCTCATTTTACGAGATTCTCACCTTCATCCCCTCACATTGAGGATAACTGATTAAAGCATAGAATCATGTGATTATCCATCATAGTTTCATCCTCAATCCTAAGTATGGGTACCATGACTCTACCCATGGCATGATTCTCATGGTTATTTTTATCCCTAATAGGATGGAATCCCATGGTCTTTATCTCTTAAAACATCATCTCAACCACTATGTAACCTTCTTGTGATATAGTGTTACCTTCATAAAGGTAAGCCTTAAGCCTATATAAGTTGTTAGGAATATAGAACACAAAGCATTATTAATGAAATAAAGACAAAATTAAAATGTAGAAAACACAATAAAATATAGACATAGATTTAACGTGGTTTACCCAATATGGGATACATCCACATAGAAACAACCAGTTCTTTTTCTTCAGTCCAACAAAATGAAGAATAAATCATGTAATACATCCATTGAAATCTCCTCTTCACTCACATACAATGTGATTCCATAATTACAATACCTTCATATCAAAAGGAAGGTTACATATAAAGAAAAAATACACAAACATCATTTCCACCATTAGATCTCCAACCTAATAGTGAATGGTCTAGATTTACTATGAAATTAAAATATTTTATAATGCATTTTTAACTAAATTTTGATTTTGGGTGATGCCCCCAAGACCCCACCATGGGGAGCTTCCAAGTAGGTCATCACCCCCTAGACCCCCATGGAGACCATAGTGGGAAGCATTGCCCCTCACACCCCCTATTGGGAATCAGACATTATAATAAGATTAGGTTCCACCATCCAACATAAGAAAGTATATATCTAGAAAAAACAAAGAAAACACACACACACACACACACACACACACACACACATATATTCCATATTATGGGTCATCTCTAGCATTGTAGACAGCTCCCCTGAAGGATAACTACCAAAACAACTCAAAAATTGATTAATATAAGATAGACTACTCCTTTGAAGGACATCTATCAAAGCCTAAAACAAGTGAGAAGCTTAGACCACTCCCTTGAGGATGGCTAAGTCTAACATTTGTCAAAGCAAGAAATTTCATGGAATATTCTTGCATTGATCAGCTTCCCCAACCTCTCAAAACATCAAAATACCCATTTTAAAAATTCATAAAAAAGAAAAAAATTGGAAGTTGTAATCAACTTTCACAAAGGTCAAAAAAGTAGACTTCCTACATTGATCAATCTACACCAGGTAAGATATAGACCTATTTATAATGTCTCTTTAGAAACCTATAGAAGGGGAAAGTTAGGCCCACATGAAGGTTCCATTTTCATCCATCTCCCATTTCACCCTCCATAAAACAAGGGATTTTGAGCTTACTTGACACTATGTGATCAAGAAACTTCTTAACAAACCAACAAATGCTAATGTGAAGCATTTGAAGGGCTTATGTTCATAAGCCCATATAACTTCCTATTTTTGGTCCTCATTAATAATAGAGCATCACATCTCCTTATTATTCTCATACCTATTTGTTGGTACATTCATTAATACATTTGTATTTTGATTGTTTTAGCATTCCTCTCTTTTATTCCATATAGTTATATTGTCCAAACTTAATCTATGTGTTAAGATTAGTTGTTAAATTTGTTACTAAGCTCTCATCCAAATAAATTAAATTGTAACATTTAAATACATTATGTACTTTATTAAGTGATTATAATTATCCTTTCACATCATTTATTTAAGTGTTTTTAATCATGAAAACATTCTAGTTAAAAATCACCATGATAATATATTAGATTACCATCTCATCTATCTAAGCAATCATCACATCCATTAAATTAACTCTATCACATCAAAATAAATTATAAATTTTATCATAAAGTTAAGAATAACCATTTTATCATTTTTATAAAAAATAAATAAATGAGTCATCCAATATGTTATCCATCACATATCTATCTAAGTATGGGATCACATAGGTTCATTTATTTAAATGTCAAACATCTAATTAAGTATACACCTACTAGTAGGAATAATTCAAAATAAATAACCATAGGTAAACATCATAAACATCATCAAGTAAATCATCACCTGAGCATAACTTAACCATATCCATAAATAACATACATCATGATTATAACATCATAACTCGAATCAAATATTATCAAATATCCATGTTTCTCAAAATGATATGTACATCTCATTTCATTGGTTAATAGATTGGAATCAAAATCATATAAATACAATAAAAATTCCAATTAGGTCTATGGTGTAGGGTACCACTTCCCCTTGGAGCTTGTCCATCTCACAAACCCATCTAAGCACCTATAGATGTTACCCACTCACTAGGAGATGTGATACTAACTTTCCCTACCATAACCTACTCTGCTACATACTCAAGATACTAAGGTGCATCTAGAATCTAGGTGAAGATGAGGGCCTCATAATATCTCAAATCCTCTACAATGGCCACATATATAGACACTAAGATCATTCAATCTAGTATTGTAAGTGGCCATCCCCCTACCTATATAAGGTCATCTCTCTCTATGAATATTAGGGTCACCTATGCTTGTAACCCATCCCTATCCTATGTGATAGTAATTACTTATCCCAATGCTACATTCCTCTCTTAGGAAACAGTGGCTAGCTAAGCTCATGTATGATCTCTCTCCTATGTGAGGGTCACTACATATCCTCATGCATGGTCTCTCTCCATAGTGATGTTGGTAACCTGTCCCTAGAGAGTATCTCTCTCCTACATCCTTACTACCAACCAACCCTTTGTTGTTTCCCTATCTAATGTCATGAAAGCCAACACTTCTTATGTTATGGCCAATACCACTCCCACCTATTCCCTCTTTGTGATCACATCCTATCTATTCAGGGCATCTACATCCATCTAATCACCCTCCTCCTACATCTCCACATCAACATCCTACTATTGTCCACCCATACCTTTAGCTAGGCCCTATCCACCATATTCCCCAAAAGTTATGGCATACTATCCCTAACATTATATGATATAATACTATATGGCCACAACATCATCTATATCTATAGCAATTGGTAGACCCTCATACAAAAAATCATCCTCAACTAGCTATGGTACCTTTGCATCCTCATGTTTATACCTAGGGAAGGCCCCTGAGACACCCTAAATCAATCCAAACTACCTCCTCACTCAATCAAAAGGGATCAAATCTACCTCCTAATGCCATCTCCTATAAATCCATCTAAAGATCTACAAATAAAACATCTATGTACAAAGCCCCAACCATGATGGGAACATATATAGGTTCTCTAGATCACCTCCCCATCCACCAATGCATCTAATCACTATCTAAAATAATCCAAGTCATATCCCTCTATCCCTACTCATGGTAGTGTATGGTTTACCCTCCATCTCATAAATCCAACTCTAAACCTATCTTGATCCCATGTATGCCATGATAATCCAAATGGTCATAAAATAGTAATATGTTCATATTCTTAATAGTGAAAAATAAAGCATACACTCATACCATAACTCTTGATAAATCTATACCAATAGTGTTGAGGCTCATGCAAAAACTATCTAGTCCTTAATCATATCTACCAATACACTTAACAATTCCCATGAAAATCTACCTCCACTCAAGTCTTGGAAGTACATATCAAGTGATGACTATCATCATCATGGTCATGATCTATCTCCCATACCTATCTATGCAGTAAAAATACCTAAAGTAAAAACCCACTGCATGCCATCTTGCCTCTATAAGGTTTTATGCAAATAGTTGATCCATGTACACATCCTGCTCATTACTCTAGATTGATTCCACTACTTGACCATGTATCAATAGCCTTATAATCCTATGAATTCCTTCTAATAGGATGGTGATCTCTCCAATTAGAAACATGAAAATGTTAGTAGCTAAGTCCCATCTCTTGATGAGGGCCACCATCATCATTACATCTTATGGCATGTGTTAATAATATCGCATGCCCTCCAAGCCCACTATTACCATGTTTTCCTAATCTTATCATGTCATGTTCTTGTGTACATCCTTTAGGAGAAGAAACACTCAATATTGCATAGCCAACATCATCCTCACCTATAATATTAGCCAAATTCTTTAGTCTATTCTATACTTACCAAAACTACATCAAAATTTCACCCACAGTATACCTAGGTAGTAACCAGAACTATTTTCCTATCAATACACTCCTAGATACCCTTGTACCCTTGACTAGTCTATCTTATACCTCCTTCACCTAATTATAAGTAGCTACCTTGAACAACAAAACCTAATTCTTATCCCCCTTAATTCCCCTTTGAATTACCAACCTCTTTTCCCCTCACTTTTCTAACCTTTTTCCCCAGCTTTTCTGCCTATCATCTACTTCAATATCAATGATGGTTGAGTCTCAAATGATGTTAGTTCATTATGTAATCACTATCAGTCAAACCTCAACTAGCACTAGTTAGGTGTAGAGAATTAGTGTTGGTATGTATCTTGATCAAACTGAGTCCTTGTCGACTGATGTTAGTTGATAGCGATTGACATCAGTCACTATGTGCATGGCCAATGGCCACTAAACCTTACCTTTTTCCTTGATTACCCTAAAATACCTAATAGTGCCTCATTTATTCCCTCCCACTCCCATATTTACAACTACACTTCTCTCCAACACATTCAAATCCCTCCCCCTACTCACATAATTTATGTATACCACTTTAAAACCCATATTTTAAGCCACTTTGACCTACTTTAAATAAAATGCCCTCCTAAATACAAACAAACAACAACAATTCAATAGCCAAAGGATGAGAACCTACCTCATTCTAAGTGAACTTATATGGTATAACTCTCTATACTACTGCTCACCACTCACCCCTATCTCATCCTCTTACTTGTCACATCCTCCTCAACCTTGGCCTTATTTGGTCCCACTTGTTAACTGGTGCTCTCTCCACTCAATCCTACTATTGGCCCACAATCTACTCATGTTACTAATGTAACACATATGTTTTTTATAACACACTCATTTATACTTTGGACAAATGTCAATTAAAACACAAATATGCCATAACAAGAATGTTTTGCACCCATATCCACTTTACCTAAGGTGATGGCCTAGTTTACTTATCACTCATCCTCTATATTAACAATATTATTTTCCACTTTGTACCATCCTACCCACTTTTCCACTCATGAAAAATTGTCAAAGTTGCACCTAAATTTGATTTAACCTCATCATATCCTAGTTTGAGGGGGAACACCTCCTCCCATACTCATGACATATATCTTTCCACCACACTTATTGTTTTTATTTTACAGCTTGAGGATCCAACCTACACATTAAAAGAGGAAAAATGTAGACACTAGAAAACCACATCGGTATAGTTATCATAAAACATCCCTTGGCTCCCTTGGGTTAGGATTAATTATTAAAAACTTTAAACACACCCACTTACCCCATTTGGATAATTTTAATATGTTAATTATTTTAAATAGGCCTATTTACACTTCCTTACACAAACCCATGGCTAAATGATTGACACCTAGCCTTAAGAATATTTCCTAGCTAGGAATTTAAAGCCCTAACCCTTTATAATTATTCTTCATGCATCCCAATAAGGCTTTAAATAATCTCAGATCATTTCTATTGGTCTTAACAACTAGTCTTAATTATAAATATCCAAAATTAGTAAGTTTTGACTATTTCTCCTTGACCAATGTTCGTCACCTCTCGACTAGTGATAGTTGACTAAGATCAATATAAGTTGCTTAATTCCACTTAAATAACCTACCTTAGGAGGTTGAAACTATATTTTACATAACAATCTTAACTCTTAGTTGAATCAAATCTTTCAAGTGAACCAACAACCAAACTAGAGACATCTAAGTTCCCAAAAAAATCATCACAAAGAGCTCAAGCACCGTTAATCTACCTATATTTCTCTAGGATCCCATGTAGCTTGCACCCAACCTCAACACTCCTCTAAGACAATAAACTTTAGAGCTAAGTATCTTCACTAATATCAAGTTTGGTTGTTAGTTTTAGTAGTTTTATTATTTTTCACCCACTCCCATCTCTCTCATACTTCCCCTCTATGTTGGAGCTCTGCAAATCCAAACACCTCATCTTACACCAAGCACCCATAGAGCATTCCCAATCACCTAACCACCCAAATCCTAAGTTGTATACTTCTAAGCATCCATTCTATGCTCACAACCATTATCTAACTAGAAACAACTCATAAAGACCTTCCTATAACTCACCCAATACCCATTTTTATCTAAAATAGAACCAATAAATATTGGCACCAATCATCTCTAATTGACATCAATCATCCCTTGACTAGAATTAGTTTCCTTAACTAGCACTAGTTACATAATGACTGGCAGTGGTCATTGTGTGTTTTATTTTTCCATAATAACAAGCAATTCTTTCAATCTGCCTTCATCAAAATTCTAGTTTTTGAGTCTTTGTCACACCATAGAGGCCTAAACTATTTTTTGAAATAGGTTTTAATGTTTTATCGTTAGTTTTAAATAATTTATTTCTATTTTTATTAAAATCACTTGTTTTCCTTCAATAATTTCTTGCATTGATTTTAGTACTTTCTATTATTTCATGCAAGCATCTATTTTTCAAAACTTAGTTGTTTAAATGGTGGATTGATAGCCTCCAAGGAAGTCTAGTACTTTTAGGATCTAGATTATGTTAGGAAATCCACCAATTTATCTTACTAATCCACCCTTTTCTAGTTATTTTCTTATTTATAGGTCATCAACCTAAGCGAAAGAGGAGTATCTACAATCTACTGGATCATGAGTGCACAATGGAAAACATGTTCTTCTAAACCATACCCCTCTTTTAAGTTAATTATTATTTTCTATAAAAATAAAAATAAATGAAAAAAAATAGTGAAACAATTAAATTTTAAGTATTCTAGGAAAGATAAAAGACTCGAGTAATCAATCTAATACTACTCAGACTAAGAGATATAAGACAAGATGCATAAGGATAGAGGATATGTGAGACTTATAGAAGAAATAAAGGTAGATAACTTAGAAGAATAATGAGGGTTTTATTTTACCAAGTGTACAAGATTTAGGTGCTATATAATAAAAAAATATCATCTACAACTACTAACATACTAGCTCCACATTATTTAACCATATACACCTAGAAATTAAATCCATACTATCTTGAAAATCATAACTCTTATCTTAAAACCATTTATTCTACATGGAAAAAAATACTAATGCCTCTCATACCTTATAGGTATCATTCCTATACGAATTCAATATCCACCATGGAAACATGTACTCTAATACTATTACCAATTCTTCTATTGTTAAGGAGCCTATCCCAATACTAATTTGCAATCAATTTCCTACCAATAACCATTTGATCCATTCTAATAACCTTATTGAATCTACTTCACTATTAAATATTGGGTTATTAGTCATAATTTTGGCTCGAAATCCTTATAATAATTCCATCTCTCTCACCAAAAGGGGGAATACATATGAACTATTCAAAGCTAGCTTAGACACAAATTACTCAGATACATAATGATTCACATTTGCTTAGTTATTCACACCTACATAGTGATTCATATTTATATGGGTAGTCAAATTTGGCTCAAATTCTCACATATACACAATGTAATGGTCATAATTTATTATAGCATTTATTACATTTACATAATTTTATGCAATTACATAGTTTTTACATAGATTATGGTAATGAGGGTATGAACATAGTGAAATTATGTATAGGCACAAATTTATTTCTTAGATTATATAAATCAATTTGTCTAGATATCAAGTTGGGTGCATGTTTCATGGTGCAATTCTCTCATCTCATAGTTTTTTCAACATATTACACATAAAGAATGGAAAACCATGTCATTATCTATGTTATTTCCTACTTAAAATCTTGATTTGTTACTTATATTATGTGGCTTAGTTTATTAGTTATCAGATAGGGAACATGTTTTATGGAAAATTATTCATCATCTTCTAGGTTTTTACTAGATTCTTAAAATGGAATGGAAATATTATGTCATTATCTATGTTATTGCACTAGTCTAAGTTCAAAATAATACTTACACTAGTTTTTGAACCATAATGAGTCTTATAACTAACTACAACAATTGATTCAAAAAATTTGCATCAAACCTAGATTACTTTTGTGGGGCTAAGCTCAAGAATTTTTTTTGACTTATAGTCATATCTCTACCTAGAAATTAGAGTGGGGGAAAAACTATCTTGTTTTCCACAATCATAGTTATTTAATTAGACTCAATACATATTAGAATGGGGGCAAACATATATTATTTATCATAACATAGTTGATTACTTAGATTCAGTACATGGGCATCCAAATTTTGGATCTATATTCATAGGCATTACTCAAACTCTTATTCAATTATTTGTCTAGAAATAGAATAAGTCTAGATCTCATCTTCACTCTATGTGGGTTGATCAATTCAATCCCATGACACCTCAAATTTCAATGAAGAAAATGATTCATAGGTAATTATAGGTACACATTTTCTCTTTTACTATATTACTTTAATTTTATTTCATTACTAGATTAAAATGGGGGTAAATTTATACACCCAAATTTGGTTAAGGAAACACAAGTACTATGTATTTTATAGCTCTTTCACATGAGGTTCCTAATGATGATTGAGAAACTCATTTGTGAGTGTAGCTTAGGTATTTTTGCATCCTTTTAACATTTTTCATGATCTTATCTCTTTTCTATTTCAATCCTAATATTCCCATTATAGGCACTTCATTTTACCCACTTCTATGTCTATTTTTTTTTATCAAAATGACTCTCTATAATCATGCAAATTTGATCAAAAATTATTATTTGACCCAATTTACATGCACAATTGATAATTTAATCTAAAATCATAATGACACATCCTTAATAGGGGTAATAGATCATATTTCAATTTTACTTCTATAAAATCCATCCCAAATCAATTTGACCCTTGACAAGTATTATTACAAGGTATTTAAATGAACATTTGATTGACAAATGAACATTACAAGTGCACCATTATTTTAATTATTAATTAATCCCACTTAATCAAGTTTGATCATCATCTAATAGGAAATACCTTTATTTTTGAATTATCCTATTTTCCTAAATCAAATTACAATATACCTCATGTAGTGACATCACAAGGAGAATTTAATGGGAAAAGAAAGGAGCGCAAGAAAGATATTACACCTCTCTCATGCACTCTTCCTCTTACACCCATATTACACACTCAAATTGAGTTCATGATTTAAATATCTTGCTTTTTAATAACATACTCCATGCATTTTCTTATACACTCCATCTCTCTCATTTATGAGAAATGAAGGATGAATATTGGGCCCTTGATCTTCATATTAATATGAATGATCATTATTAACTCAATAAGTCTATAAATTAAAGGCCCCCCCTCCATTATAAAAAAGATTTTGAAAGTAAACTTATTATACATAATTTTTTGAAGAGCTTCAACCATTATTCAGCCATGACAAGCCAAAACCTAAAGTAGACAAGGAGAAATGCTTCTCATATGTGAAATCACCTTTGCTAAAGACTACTAGTTCACAAGTCAAGATCATGCCTCTTCAAACCAGATAATAAGTGAGGTATTCAAGGAAGCTAAATGCTTGATTTATCTGATTTTTAATTATTTATTTTTTAATCTTATCTCACCCTAAGGAATAAGCTTAGGATGCTATGCTCATGCAATTTATTTTGGATTATTATTCACCAACAATGGACTAACCTGTTTTAGATTCTTATTCTATATAATGACACACTCAATAGGACTCTTACACATCCCACAACCTCTTTAAGGCATCCTAAATTCTTCTAAGTGAAATGATTCATCTAAAAATTGACTAAAATTTACTCATTTTTCTTCCAAATTTTGTGTTTAACCCTAAAATAGAATATATGGTGCTTTGAGTTAACCTTATATTACTATTAAAGGGATATATAAAAATTACAATTCATAAGGGTGATAATCAGAGCTACAATGGGAAAATTGGGTGTTAAGCTCAAATATAAACATACACTAAATTTATTATGTTGAAAATACATATAATATAAAAATTAAAAATAAGACATGTATGTAAGTGAAAAATAAGAAATATACTTAGCTAATTTTGAAGTTAACATAATGTTGGATCTAGAACAAACAAGAAGCAAGTTGGAAGATAGTTCTAGAATAATCATCAAATTATAGATCTAACATTTCTAGAGAACTAGACACTAACATCAGCCTACAACAATTACATTTATTATATTATTTAGGCTCGACACTATGATCTAGAAATTTGACTCAAGAGAGGATGGTTAGTATGGTGTTAGTTTCAAAATGAAATAAACACACTAATAGCATAACATCTCTAGGCCTAGACATGAGGGAGAGATTAGTTAACAAAAAAAAATGACAAACACAACTAAAAAGAAAGGAATGAAAACATAATAATTCCTTCACCTTCCTTGGATGCTTCAAATACCTTTGTATTAGTGGCTTACTCAGCTTGTGTTGATGAACTCCTTGGTAATGGAAGCTTGGCTACCTCCATCTCTCCTTGGCACCTTTGGATTGTGGCTTGGCTTGGCTTGGAATAAATTTGGCATAGTAAAACTAGTTTATTAAAACTTTTAGAACCATTTGAACATTATAACTTTGCATAATCAAGACTTAGAAATGATCTAGAAACAACGTAAACTATCCATCTCAAGATTGAGATGTGTGGTTGAGGATTAATTAAATTTTTTGAATTATTTTTTTAATTATCCTCATCATGAAATTGTAATAAGGGGTAATTAATAGGTATGGATGGCATCATGGAAGGCTTAGATGAGGTATGGAGGACATGAATCCTAAGATTTGTGGCATTTATGGTCTAGGGATGTCTTCCTAAGAAATGAGGTCACTTGATGATGTAGATATTAAATATTCATTTACAAAAATAATTATTCAACAAGTTTCCATAGAATTTTTGATTAGGCCTTGATTTGGGTTAATTAGCTCTTAAGCATGATTAAGCACCTTGTGCATAAATTACTCAGATTGAATAGAATGCCTTATTATTGGTCCAAATTTTGACTATATTAGAATTGGAAGGTGCTATTAGTGTGTTAGAACCATATTCCCATTTAGGAAGTTACCAACAAAAAATAACAAAGGCATGCATCTTGTGTAGAATATTTGATAGGAAAGAGCAATCCAGAGCACCCAAGTGCAAAATTGGCATTTTGACTCAAAATGATATGATCAATGTTAGCTAGCCCATAAATTATATTACCCAATTTAGGGATACCTTGGCAAAAATTGGTACTTAAATATGTTAGTTTCACATCATTTTGCATGTTTTAGTGTTTTTAGGCCAAGTTGTGCATTTTGGGTGGAAATTGGCCAAAACCCTGATTGAAAACTATCAGTGGCTAAATTTAGCTATCTATAGTTTGCCCCTATTTGGGAAGTCATTATAAGCTATAATCACAATAATGTCTTATCAAATAATGAAAAGGTCTTATATGCCTAGAATTTTAATTATGATAAACTAATTGTATGATGCCCCCTTGAGGGAATAGTTGTCATTAGTATGTTGGCAAATGGTCCCTCAAAAAGAAAGAAGCAAAATGAGGGGACCAAAGAAAGGACAGATGATGGGGTAAAAACACAATTATATAGAAAAAGTAGTAAAAATATTTGAGAATGTAAGTGGGATGGTGCACAATGGTTTAACCAAAGGTTGTTATAAACATTATACCTTGATAGTGGTAATGTGGTATGATAACATAATGATTTGCCCAAAGGTGGTTACAATCATTGAGAAGATGGAGCTTCCCAAATTAGGATAGACAAACAAGATAATAACATGCTCCTATATGGGTATAAAAAGTAAAGTAGTGACTAAAAAATTATTTTCCCAAAGGTGGTTATAATCATTGGACCCTGATTACGGCAAACATGATAAACTTGGACAAGGATGACGACAACATAACATAGAGGGTAATGATGAATTTTAATAACCTACTTGTAGGGAGATGCTCATCTAAACTAATAAAGGTTGAAATTATTTCATGGTAAATTAATATATTTGGGATATGATTAGGATGGAATTGGGATGTCAGTGCTAAAGAGATGTCACCACTATTGAATATACTTTTTAAAGATGAGGTTTTTTGTAGTAGATGTTGGTAGGCTTCATGATAGAACACCATAAAGACTTGGCCAAAATATGCATGAAGACTGACTCCCATGATCCGATACTCAATATAAAATAATGCACCAATGATAGAAACCATGATGACAACGTAAACATATGAATATAGATGGATTCAAGTGTAGGTGTGGGAAAGGAATCATCCAATCAACACACATAAACTAAATCAAGGCAATAGTGCTAAAAGAAAATAAATAGATAGACAAACAAACATAATAAGTAGAGATAAAATAATAACAATGTAATAAAAACCATACAAACATTGCTCCTAGAAAATAGGTGACAACTTAACAAACAAACAAAAATGAGGGAATAGAAGAAAAGGAAGGGGGTGGTCAAGTTGTCTTTATATTCACTAGGCAAGTGGACACTACCTACATAGTTCCATGGATGTAATATCTAATAAAAAACTTTAGGCCAAAATTTAGTTCTCCCAAGGAATGGGAAAAATGTGATAACTGAGGAAAACAAATAGAATGGATGTGATATAAGAATAGGAATGGTCTTACAAAATGGCAAGTGCATGAGAGAAAAAGGCCAAAAAGGATGGGGAAACTAAATGACAAGTGATTTTCTTATAACTTAGTAAGGGTTCCCAGAATCCTTAAGGCAAAGAAGTGGTCAATGTTTTTGTTCTTTTCTAACAATTTTTCAAATGTTTTTAGACTTTTTTTTAGAGTGTCTCAACTTGATCAAGAATGATGAGACGCCAAATAGTTCAAGCTCACAAAATGGTGAGAGAATTAAAACTTAGGTTGCTCACAAAATGGTAAGATTGGGGCTTAGGTTTCTCATAAAATGGTGAGAGCATGGCTTAGGTTTCTCATAAAATGGTTAGAGCATGGGGAAAAGGGGTACCTATGCTAACCTTAACAAGTACTGAGCACTACCTATATAGTCCCAAAATAAGGCCTCAATTTGTTATAGTTCCACCTTTATAGTGGAGGAATTTGAATAGTATAGCAATTAATTCAAACAAAACAAGCACATTTGGTAAAAAGGCATAGTATGACATAGGAAGTGGAAAGTTGATACATCAAGGCTGAATATTTCCCCTAGTTTGCCCATAGGTGGTTATAACTAGAACACAATGGCATAGATCAAAGGTAATAATTTGTCCAAAGGTGGTTATAATTAGTAGTGAGATTGGTGGTAAGAAAGGAATAATAAAAGAAGGATGTAATTACCAAAAATTATGTCATACTTTCCTAAAATATGATTTTTATTTGAAGTACCTGAACCAACTGATGAAACTAATTAGATACCTTGATACTGAAAATGCATAATGAATGGCAAAAATAACGAAGGTAAAATGGGCTAGACTTTTTATAATAGACTAGGCTGATAGGTCAGAAGTGAAAAGTGGATTCAATAAAGAGGATGGATAAGGATGGTATTTGTACAAAGGAGAATAGTGATAAAATGGCATAACTAAAATGGTCCTTATAGAAAATACACCATAATGCTCAAGCATAGTACTACTTGAGATGAATAATGTTCATCAGCTTAGGAATTTTATCTCCATCTAGTGTGGTAAGTTTTATGCTCCTGATCCATAATCTATAGTAATGATGAAAGGCCCTATCTAGTTTGGTTTGAACTTCCCTTTATGTTTCTTCTCAGTTGTGGTATTATTTTGGTTTTATTTAAGAACAAGATCACCAAGTTAAAATGTTCTATACTTAACATGCTGATTATAGTGGCCTTTGAGTCAATTCTGATATGCTTGAATATTATTGAGTGCAATTGTGTATTTCTCATAAAGTAGGTTTAGCTCTTACAGGTGAGCTACTCGATAGTCATGATCATCTAGGACATGCTTGAAAGAGATATGTAGTAAAGGAAATTTAACCTCAATGGGAAGGATGGATTTAGTACCATAAACAAGTGAGTATGTAGTGGCTCTAGTGGGGGTATGATGATTGGTATAGTATACCCAAAGGGCAAGGAATATCTGCAAGTGACAATCATGACTGACATCATTGATAATATTTTTGAGAATATTTACAATGGTTTTGTTGGATGCCTCAGCTTAGCCATTACCTTGAGGGTAATATAATGTAGAAAAAGGTTGTGTGATGTTATATTCAGTACATAATTGGTTTACATCTTTGTTCTTGAATGATCCTCCATTATCAGATAGCATGTCAGAGGGATACCATAGTAGAAAATGAGATGGTTGAAAATGAATTTGGAAATTTGTTTTCTAGTCACGTAAGTAAGGGGTATAGATTTAACCCACTTAGTGAAAAACTTAGTGGTAGTGAGGATATGTTTATGACTATTAGATGAAATGGGGTTAATCTTCCCAATGAGGTCAAGTCTCCATGTAAAAAATGGCCATGGTGTCAACATTAGTTTTAGAGTTTTTGCTAGGGTATGAATTAGATTAGCATGCCATTGAAATTTATCACACTTTTTTACATATGAAATGGAATTTGCATCCATTATCGGCCAATAATAAATAGTACACAAAATATTTTTGGATAGGACTGCCCTACTAGAATGAGCACCATATACTCTTTCGTGAACTTCTCTTAACACTAGTGTAGACTCTACCAAAGTTAAACAATGAAGTAGAGTTCCATCAAAACTATGATGGTAAAGGGTGGATCCAAGTAAAGTATAATGAGTGGAATGATGAATGAAGGCTTTGGTTTGTTTTTGAGATAGGTTAGGTGGTATAACTTGGTCATGAAGGTAGTTTTAGAGGTCTAAGTACTAGATAAAATTGGGACCAACAATATCATAAATCATAGTAATGATTGAAGGTTCATGAGATGGTGCTGACAAATTATTGACAAGGAATTGATACTCTCTAGCTTTATCTATTTGTCAAACCAGAGAGCCAATATTATCCATGGCATTTATAGTTTTGTTACTAGCCTTTGGTATGTGCTCAAACTGAATATTTGTAATTTGTTTTTTAAGAGTGTTGACCATGGCTTTATTTAGAACTAGCTTGTCATCTTTAGTCTAAAAATGATATGTAACTTGATTGATGATTAACTAAGAATCACCATAAAATTTGAGATGAAATATATTCCAATGCACTACTTGTCAAAGTCCTACAATAAGTGTTTCATACTTGGCCATGTTGTTTGTACAAGGAAAGTTGATTCAAAATGTTTAGAGATTAGATTCCCTTGTGGTGTAATAAACAATAGGCCTACCCCCAATCCATGTGCCATAAATGAACCATCAAAATATAGCTTTTAGGGTTACTCCTAGAGGGATGTGTTAATGATGATCATGATGGATACATCAATAAATTGGAATGTGAGTGGTTGTGTATCTATGAGAGGTGCTTCAGTAAGGTGATCTGCAATAACTTATCCCTTGATTGCCTTTTGATTGACATACTCTATGTCAAACTCACTGATAAACATGATCTATTTAGCCATTCTTCCTTGCAAAGCTATTTTAGATAGTAGATACTTGAGTGGATCTACTTTTGAAATGACTATGGTCTTATTATTAAACATGTAATGGCATAGTTTTTGAGCTACGAAGACCATGGCTAAACAAGCTTTTTCAATAGGTATATAGTTATGTTCATATGTAACCAAGGTATGGATTAGGTAGTATACAACATCCTCTTTTCCATTGTCATCATGTTGAGCCAAAAGTGCTCCAAGAGCATGGTCACTAGCTGATAGGTATAACAAGAATGGTTTTCTTGGCATAGGAGGTAATAAAATAGGCAAATTAATAAGATAGTCTTTGAGTTGTTGAAAATCTATTTGGTAATGATCATCCCATTAAAAGGCAAATCCCTTCTTCAAAAGGTGTGTAAATGGATGAAACTTTTCTACTAACTAAGAGATGAAACATTGGATTGACTGGATCTTACCTTGCAAACTATGAAGTTACTTCAAATTGGTTGGTGGTGGAATTTTGGTTATAGCATGGAATTTAGCTGGATTGACTTCAATACCTCTATAAGACATGATGAAGATAAGTAATTTGCCTAAAGTTAAACCAAACACACATATCTTTGGATTGAGTCTAACTTTATACTCCCAAAATCTTTCAAATATCTTATGCAGCACTATTGGATGGTCGGCCTTGGTTTTGGATTTTCCTAATATGTCATTGACATGGTATTCAACAATATCATGCATCATATCATGAAATATAATAGTTATGGACCTTTGATATGTATCTCCATCATTCTTAAGGCCAAATGGCATTACTTGATAACAAAATGTCCCCCATGGAGTGGTGAATGCTATTTTATGTTGATCTTTTAGTGTTATTCTGATATGGTTGTATCCTAAAAATCCATCCATGAGTGAAAGAATTTCATAACCTACCATGGAGTCAATGATCATGTGAATATTAGGCAATAAAAAATCATCTTTAAGATAAGCTTTGTTGATGTCTCAAAAATTAGTACAATTTTTTATCCCTTTAGGATTTCTACTAATAGGTACCACATTAGAGATCCATTCTAAGTAGTCAATGGATCAGATACATCCTACTTCTAAGATTTTTTCCAGCTCTTCATTTAATAATATAGAAATACAAGGATAAATATTACATATCTTTTGTTTTACTGGTTTGGCATCAGGATTAATCATAAGGTGTTATAAAACCAAGGTGAGGTCTAAACTTGGCATGTCAGAATAGTCCCATGCAAAGATATCTATAAATTCTCTCAACAGAGCTGTAAATATGTCATGTTCCTCCTCAGTGAGGGATGCACCTAATTTTATCCATTTCAAGTTTGATGGAGTCCTGATGTTTATCTTTGTTGTATCTTTGACTAGAAGGGTTGAACTATCTTCTAGGATAGTAGGCAATGACATGAATTATTAGATTATGTCAGGGTCTTCTATTAGGACTTGATCTTCAAATTATCCTAGGTATAATGAATCTAAGTCCCCTAATGGGAGATCTAGCCATGTGATAAAAAAAATTAGAAATTATTGAATAATTTGATCAAATACTTATTATTGCTTAAACCTGAACTCAAATCCATAGGCAAGTTCATCATTAGTGGTCTCCTAGTCTAAATTTGAATAAGAATGAACACCCCCATCTAATGGCACCTAAATAGGTTTTCACCAATAGGATAGCCTTTATATTTACTTTTTCCTTGATTGGAAAGTGACTCAAAGAGGTTTCCACTTTGGGATCTCAATGTTTTACTAATTTATTTTTGGCTAAGGGTGTTCAATTGCTCTCCAAAATAGGCTGGAAGATATAATCTGATTGAGAATCTTGATTTGTGATCTCCCAATAGAACATTATCTCTTAGGCCTAAAAAATCATATAATAACTCATCATTCTATAACTCATCAATCAATGTAATGTATTCTTGTTGGTCCTAATCTATCTATTGGGGATAATATAATGGAAATGGGTTGTGATGAACAACCAAGTTAAGGGTATAAGTGGTATTGTTATCAAATAAGCTAGTTTTAGCTAGGTTATCAAAAGTGAGGCTAGGATTCGACTCTACTTCACTATCGACATCATCATCACTAGTTGTTGGTGATGGAGTTTGAATAAGATATGTGGGGTCACCCCCATGCAATTTAAATCCAAGTCCATAAGGTCTTTAATACTTAGTCATGGAAATTGGCTCGATGGTTCCTTATTGGTTTGGTCTAAAACCTCTTCCTTCATAATTGTGATGCTCCATGATCCTATTGGGAATATGATACTTTGAATTTTTATAATAATTATCTTGGTTGTCATTGTATAACCATGATTCATCCCCTTCAAAAGGGTTAGGTCCTAGGTTAGATGCTAGTACAAATATGATAGGTCCCTTATCTTTTTTATTTTGTTGCCAATGAATATGTGGGATGACTTTAGGTCACCTAAAGGTTTTTGGATTTTGAGGAAGATTGGAAATATGAGATGTATCATGGGTCACATACTCTCCTAGTCCATTATCTAAAATAGTCAAATGATTAAAAGCTTTAGGAAGTGGTATGTGTGAAAGAGAATCCAAGGTATTAGGATTTATGTAATTATCTGGTGAAGGATTGATAAGTATAGCCTTTCCTTTATCCTACTTGGAACTTGGATTCATACCATATTGATAATTATAGATTTGAAATTTGGCCTCAAGATGCTTACAATTCTCATATGGGTGTAAATTTCTTAGCATAGTCACTTCCATCCTTGAGTGGGAAAATTTGATACATTGGTGTAATGTTGATGGGACTACATAAATCTTATGTAACCAAGGCCTTCTTAGAAGCATATTGTAAGATAACTGAAGATCAATCACATGGTAAAGTGTATCATGGATCAAAGGCCCAATGATAAAAGGCAAACTAATGGTGCCTTTTGATTCTCTTTCCTAATTAGCATAGGCTTTAATAGTTATTGTTTTTGGTTAGAGATCTACCATTGTGTACCCAAGAAGCTTAATTAGCTTTAGAGACACTATGTTAAGGCTAGATCCATTGTCTGTAATGACACATTTCACTTTATATCACTTTATATAAATTTATATGTATAATGGATTATTATGGAGTGGGCCAAGGGAAGACATATCACTTTGGTTGAATGTGACTTGTTGGGTTAGAGCTAGGTATCCAATTAAAGCTTGAAATTAATCAGGGGATATGTCAATAAAAGCCATGGATTAGTTCAAAAAATCATTCAAGATGTTCTTGTGGATTATTGACGTTCACAACAAATCTAAAATAGAAATTTGTGCAAGTGTCTTTTGTAATTGTTTCACAATATCAAATTTCTTGTCTTGGTCAATAGTGAATGGTTTATTTTGAGGTTGAATGGTTTGTTGGATGATAGACAAAGTGGAAAATGGTTGTGGGCCTAGGATATTAATATTTGACCTTTGATTTGTGATTTCATAATTGAGATTAAATACTTGACCGTTATTGCTAACCAATGTTGGAAATGGTGTGGGACTAGATAGGATAAGTGTCAATTGCTGGTGCACTTGCATGTAGTCACATGGCAAGGATGAGTTGTCGATATAAAGTCCAAAAAGTGAAGTCCTAGTTTTCTAGTTTGCCTCTATGCACTCCCAGGTCAAAGAAGGATTATCCATGTAATTTGGATGAATGTTGTTGTTTAACAATGGTATAGGTTGATTAATGCTTGGTCTAGGATTAATGGAGATGGTATTAACACTATCCCCTATAATATGACCTACAACCCTATTGTAATCATGTGCAACTACATTGTAGGTTTGTTAGTTATTACCATTCTAACCTTGGTTTTGTCCATTATTTTGTCATTGTATGTTATGTTGCTAATTTTGTTGATTCTACTAGTTCGGCCATTCATTTTGATTTTGTTGTTGCCCTAGCCATTGTTCTTGTTATTGTTGATTATTTTGTTATTATTGATTTTTATGCTTGGGAAAGGGATTTTGATAAATCCCAAGAGTTTGATTAGAAGTGGAAGCACCATTATCCAATGTTATTTCCCTAGTCTTCAATATATTCTTAATTAAATGCTTAATTTGGACACATCTTCTTAGATTATGCCCGTTGAGCCAATGATAGTCACATAATTCAATTTCACGGTACTAATTAGGATAAGGAATGCCTTATAGATAATGCTTTAGTATGGGAAAAATAATCATATTAGTGGTAGTAAGCTTATGAAATATAGACTCAATATGTTCTCCTAGGTCACTAAAGACATGACATGCAGGCATGATTCTTCTAGGAGGAGGGGTTTGTAATGGTAAATGCTACTATATTTGTTGCGCAGGTTATGGTTGTTATGTTTATGGCATTAGTTGAGTAGGAGTAAGATGAAAAGGTAGTGTAGATGATGTTTTCACCATTTATAGATGATGGGACTCAGTTACTACATTTCCCACAACATTCCTATTATGGTTAAATTACTTTGGTCTTTCATGGTTATTGACCTATACCGATTGTGATGTTAGCATTTGAATGGGATGACGGTAAATTATTTGATTGGTACCTTGATTTTGATTAGTTTAATTAAGCTTTATGAATCCTTTATTGATGAGTTGTCACTCAATCAACAAGCCTTTGTCAATGACCTCCTTAAAATTATGTACACATTGTAGTTCTAGATGGTAAGCTATCTTACTATGCAAATTTTTGGTAAATATAATGACTAATTGTTTATATAGTAAACTATGGGTGAAATCACTTACAAGGGCTCTCCATCACTGTAAATAACTTGCAAAAGTCTCACTAGCTTTTTTATTTTCTTGTGTTAAGTCCACTAATGAAATCTCATGCTCGATATTATAGGAAAAGTGCTACACAAACTTATCAAAAAGATCATCAAAATCTATTACTAAATTTTTGGGAAACTTAAAAACCAATACAAGGCTTTTCCAACCAAGCTCCTTAGAAACAAAAATAAAAGGTATATGTCTCTATAATCCTCTAGTTGACATGCGACAAAGAATTCAGTTAAATGAGCCTTAGGGTCACCTTTCCCTTTGTATTTATCAAATTTCAGTGGTTCATATCCTAGAGAAAATGGTATCTACAAATACTCCATGTTTAATGGATAGGAACATATGTCATCTAGTTTTAACTTTTAGTTTGTTTCCCCACCTAAATAGAAACAATTACATCTTTCATCTATTACAATTCTTAGGATAAGAAACTAGAAGGAATATTGTTTTGAAGGAGAATATTGGTTTGGATAGATGGTTGGGAGGTCACAAGTGGGGCACTTTGACTAGGGTATGATGAGGATACCTATTGGGGTACATTAGTTTGGTTTGAGAATTAACCAAGAATATGCATATGTAGATTAGGATGTATTTGAAATTTCACATTTGGTTATGCGATATTTTGGTTTATCTTAGTGATAAATTTTTGACTTGGAGGATTGTTTGGATGGGATGGAGGGATATAACTATACTATGCTTGTTGTGGCTGAAAAGGGACATGTTATTGACTAATCAAACCTTGCTATTGAGTGGGAACTTGTAGACCAAGACTCTATCTCTGGATTTGTGGCACATTTTAAATCAAAGATTGTCTAATAGATAGTTGAGAAACATGGGTACCTCCTTGTTGCATAAATCCAAATGAGGAAGTAAAAGAAGGGTGTAGATTTGACATTTTTCATTGACCAATATTTGCCCATTATTGACTAGTCATTGCTTGGTTTTGAATTGGCATATTAGTATACAACTGAAGATGTATGTTTATCATTACTTGGTGAGGTAGAACATTAGTTTCACTTGATTAAGGTGGTAATGTATTTTTCCTTTATTCCATTGATACACTAGATTGTGCCTATTATTGTGGAATACTACTCATTACTTGTTTAGAAGGAGTAGGGTTCATCACATTCTATCATTTAGGTGTGACATTAACCATTGTTTGATTGCCTAGTCCCATAGGTTTTACATTTAAGGAAGTATTCAATTGAGGTTGGGGTGTAGAAACTCTTATTCCCCAGTATGATGACCTATTCATGGAATTAACTACAGGTATATGTTGGTGGCTAGTTGTTTGCATATTAGTACTACTTTGATTGGGATTGGACATTATTTACACATTATCCACTACACTTGGCTCACTATTATGTGTAGAGACTAAAGATACTTCTTCAATAATAGGCATATGCATCAAGTTATCTATCAAAGTAGTTTATACGAATGGGTCAAAACTCATATTCTCTTATCTAGTTAAATCTATCAACACTCCTATTGAAGGAACTAGGTCAATAAGAGGCTTACTTACCATGTTCATCTTATTGAAATTATGTGCTAGATTCAGGTAGGTTTGATATGATGTCTACATTTGGTTAAATTTATCTTCCATGATGGTTTTGCCTCATTAAGATATATTGAGGTCTTGATACATTGTTTGAACTAGAGCCATAGGATTTATAGAAGAAGCATGTTGATCTTAAATGATATTATGGGGCATTCTTACTAGACTTGGTAAATTTTCATGGGGGAAGTCTACTAAAAACTTGGCCCCTACCTCTATGGCTCTAACCAAAATCTCATCTTTATTCTCTAAAAAATGTCACTCAAATAAAAATGGATCATATATGGAAGCCATATTAGTATAATATGACTATTGAAGTACTGGCTCATCGACTATAGGTATTATAGCTAGGTATTGTGTGGTTTGATTTTGGTCTTATTTTGGATAAAATGGTGTGTTAACTAGATAGTTAACCAATAGATCTTGGCTTTGTGTCCCTAATTGAGTATTATAAGAGGGATAAGAATCCATCTCATATGCAATATTACCCACATAGGGGTCTTGCACCATTTCTTCTTGCGATGCCACATTACTAATCCTCATATTTTACATGAGTCCACTATAAGTGTAGAAATACATTTTGGGATCCATAGTCAATGCTTTAAAATAAAAGGTCAAAGAGTTATACAAACCCTAAAAAGGATAATTTCTAAAATATATGATGTTCCAACCTAGTCTAGATTTGTCAAAAGGATCAAAAATATTAATGCAAATATTTGTGAGGAAATAAGCTAGCGTGAAGTATCTAACATTTCACTATTCACATAAAGATAAACATGTAAATGGACCAAAAATAAAAATACCAAACTCTAAGGTCGAAGTGTTTCAAATCATTATAATCTAAGAATTTAAAAGTTACTAGGTCTTTTACCCAAATATGGCATCAAAGTCTAGGCTCAAACAAGGCATGTGCTAGGACTCTTGGCCAAATGACATTAAAAATTAGACTTTAAAAATAGATGAAAGTTTTAATATAACAGATTTGAAACACTTCTAACAAACACTAGGCATTTGATTCTTGGACATGAACTTGATCAATTAGGTATAAGGTATGAAACAAAAGGCACTTTAGAAATAGTTTATCTTCTCACAAAAAATGATATAAAACTTGGTTCTTTTGACAAACAAGCTAGACAAAAGTGAACAATATAACCGTGCTTTAGTCAAAAGATGAAAAAAGTACACTTAGATTGGTCTAAAAATGTAGGAAAAAAATTGAAAATCTATGCAAGAAGGTCTATGAAACAATATTTGAAATTATTTGGGTAGCGTAATGATTCTATACTACCCAAAAGGTGTAATAAAAAGGTTTGTTTCAAAAAATATCTAAGGTAAAAATGTTTTCCTACAATTTTGATAACATAACACTACTTTCCTTGATTTAAAATGTTATGGTGTATAGACTTAAAGTACAAATGTTTAGCACAAAATGTATTAAGTATATCAAATTATGATAATGATTATGAGTCTTAAATAACTTTCAACCCAAATTATAAATTAAACCTAAGTTCCCTTAAGTTTAGTGCAAATGGTGAACCCACTTAACACATCAACCCTATGAACTTATAAACATGCAATTTTGAATTTAGATTATAATTGAAGGAATTAAACAAATTTGTTAAAGGTCTAGACTCAATTGGGTAGCATAACTATGCCAAAGTAGATGATATGATTCTCAAGCTTTTGATGAATTTTTGAACAAGGCAAATTGATAATCTCATGCGGGCAACATAATGCCTCTTTATTCAAAGGAAAATTTAGACTATGTGTTTGGTTTAGATTATTTGTTTACACTAAGTTTTAACTCTAAAAAATACTTTAAACTAGGACAAGACCAACTAATTAATCATTGTTAGATCCTAAACTGACAAGGTTGCTTGGTATTTTTGGAATCTATCAATATACATCATTTAAGAGGATTTTAAGTCTTCATACAAAAGTAAATGTGCATTATATAGAAGGGATTTTACACCCCACTTCTCTTAAATGACAATACTATGACATGGACCTTGAGGTGCACCTTACATGAACAATACTTCTACAGTAAGTGGGGATTTGTCTAAGATCTAACAAGTTTTCAAATGATCTAGGGGAATCAATTACACAATGACTTTCATGACAAATAATGCAAAAGAAAAGCATGGATTTTGGGTCCATATCACTTAGCTTGTTGTAAAAAGGTCTAGTCCTTTTTACAACCACCACATCCTACTATTTGCTTAGTGTAGTGCGATGTCCAAAGTACCACTATGTCTCATGTGCAACTCCAAAGGATCCAAATGGAGATGAAACCCTGGGTCAAAGTTTCCCTAAAGAACTTAAGGGAGGTGATGAAGTCCCCCTCACAAGCTGAGTTTGCATAAAAATAAAGAAAGCATGAAATAGAAATACTTTAGGGTCATTTTCAAGGTCACCCAAACTTTGACAAGTTTTTGGAGAGTGCTTTAGATGACTTTATTTCTAAGCCTTAGACTAGGCTATTTGCAATAGGAATGGTTCTTTTGATTCCAAGGGTTCCCTATAGGGGATAAATAGAAGAGCATTCATGCAACATCCCTCTTTTTTCCAAACAAAATATAATCTAAACAACTATTGCAAATAAGAATTGACAAGTGTGTTCAATTTTAAGCCCAAAATGAAAGATTTGGTGGTGTTCATTTGACCCCTTGGTCTAAATTGAAAACTTTAAAAACATTCACCAAAGACATCTAAATTCTTTATTAAACACCCAAAACAAGGTGATTAATTGATTCTTAATCATGCAAAGGTGATTTAAACATGTTTTGAGCAAATATCAAGCTTGATCCTACAATAAAAATTTTAGCATGTCTTTTAGCTTTAAAGCTCCTTTTAGTTTGAAATAATAAACTTTGAAAAAATAGCTCTTAGGTCTATGTTTTTTGAAAAACATAGTGACTGACGTCAATCATATAAAACTGATGATAGCTACCTTGGCTAACCAAAATATAACTAATGTTGATTTTGCTAACCAAAATCAGTTAATCCATGTAATTGATGTCAATCTTACTTGTCGATGTCAGTTACTATGTAAAATCATGGCAAACAAAAATGGAAAAATAAAGTTATAAAATAAAATTTTAAGAGTTTTAAAGGTCTAAATAAATTTTTTACATTGCCAAATGATATTCTTTAGGTGTGAGATGTGTCTAGTCCCACTGCGCATGCCATTATGTGATCTAGGAATTTAACTTAAGATAGGATGGTTAGGATGGTATTGGTTCTAAAATGAGATCAAAATTAAATAAACACACTAATAAAATAACATTTCTAGGCCTAGACACTAGGGAGAGCTTAGTTAACAAAAATAAATTACAAACAAAACTAAAAATCAAGGAATGAAAACACAATAATTCTTTCACCTTCCTTAGATGCTCCAAATGCCTTTGTAGTGCTGGTTTGCTTGGCTTGTGCTCATGAAGTCCTTGGCAATGGAAGCTTGGCTACCTCCATCTCTCTTTGGTACCTTTGGCTTATGGCTTAGCTTGGCTTGGAATCAATTTGGCATGGTAACACTAGTTTCCTAAAACTTTTATAACCATTTGAGCATTATAACTTTGCATAATCAAGACTTAGAAATGATGTAACGAGGTCTCTTATTTATAGATTTTTTGCAAATGTCTAGAATCAATCTGAACCATCCATCTCAAGATTGAGATGTGTGGTTGAGGATTAATTCAATTTTTTTGAATTAAGTTTTTAATTATCCTCATCATGACATTGGAAGAAGGGGAAATTAAGAGGTATGGAGGGTATCATGGAAGGAATTAATGAGGTATGGAGGGCATGAATCTTGATAGTTATGGCATTTATGGCCTAGGGATATCTTCCCAAAAAATGAGGTCACCTGATGATGTAGATATTCAATATTTATTTCTAAAAATAAGTATTCAACAAGTTTTCATGGAATTTTTTATCAGGCCTTAATTTGGGTTAATTAACTCTTAAGCATGATTAATCACCTTATGCACAAATTACTCAGATTGATCAGAATGCCTTATTATTGGTCCAAAATTTAACTGGATTAGAATTGAAAGGCATTGTCAGATGCATTGAAACCATTTTCCTATTTAGGAAGTTACCAAAAACAAATAACAAAGGCATGCATCTTGTGTAGAAGATTTGATAGGAAAGAGCAATCCAAAGCACCTAGGTGCAAAATTGGTATTTTGACTCGAAATGATCTAATCAAACTTAGCTGGTCCATAAATTGTATTACCCCATTTAGGGATACCCTGGCCAAAATAGGCAATTGAATATGTCATTTTCACATCATTTATCATGTTTTAGTTTTTTTAGGTCAAATTGTGTATTTTGGGTGGAAATTGTCTAAAATCCTGATTGGAGGTTATCGATGGCTAGATTTAGGTGTCTACTGACACAAGTGTCATGTACAAAATACCAAATAAAAAATGATGGAACCACCTATATGCTTTTGTATTTGATTTCAACTTCACTCTAGTGCATTCATATTTAGGTCATGAATTGTTCTTCTTCATGAATTAATACAACCCAAGTTATTCATCTTCATAATGACCTTGGATAAAAATCGGCTAGTGGGCATATGGTGTCAAGATACCCCAAATACATTGCTATAAATAGACACTTCCTACATAACCAATAATTTTAAGAGGGCCTTAGACTAATGTAGTTCTCCCATATGTATTATATCTTGTGTGAATCATGAAATACATGGAAATCAAGTATAATAGTGACTTATCTTGTAACTTAGCAAATTAGGATCTTGAGATACTCCTTTAATAATTCATACCTATAGATGTGTTGTACCTATGAATAATATGGAAAAAAGGAAACTTTGTTCAACTTAATGTTTTATGGAGTTATTATTATAGTTTTCCTTGGTTTTTCTTGGTCTTTTCTAGGTGATGAATGAATGAGGGTTGATCTTATATTTATAGCAATCCATTTAGATAAGTAACTCACACTAAATCACTTAATGCAGACATTAGGATATGTTTCATTTTATAAATAAATAACTTTAGGGATTTAGACACCTAAGCTATGTTAGGACACTAATTTCAATTCTAGTGTATATCTTATACATTAGTGTCCATGGATAAGGAAAGTAGGTACAAGTTTAGAACTTATAGAGATGGAAGATAAGTACATTTTAAGAATTGTGGGCAATATAAAAGGCCTAAGTCATCAACATAAGACTAGTCAAACTAAGATATAGGCTAAGGGGCAAAAGATATAATAGATATAAGACTTACAAGAGTGAAAAAGGGTTCAAAACTAAGAAGAACAACCAATGTCTAAGTTTTCCAAGTGTATAAGACTGAGGTGATATATAATACATAAATATCATTGACATTTGCCTCCCATTTAATCTATTAATGAAATTTTTAGTTTAAAATAAATGAATGCATATCTAGGTGTGTAAAACACACCTTATATTTGTGTGTTTCAAAATTGAGTTATTTGGTATTGATTGACCTAAAACCAAGATCATATATATACATATACATATATATATATATATATATATATATAAAATTAAAAGTACTTTAAATATATTGAAGTTGAAAGAACAAGGTTTAGGAGCACACTTATGTGTCGATGTAACCACCTTGACTATTGTTAAGTTAATTTAAAAAATGTGTATTATTATAAGATTTTGATTTTCATATTAATAAAAATATAGATAAATCTTAAAAGTGCATATATCTGAGAGAGAGAGAGAGAGAGAGAGAGAGAGAGAGAGAGAGAGAGAGAGGAACATGCCCTAAATATGAGGCAAAAGTGAGTTGTCACCCAAAAACTATGATTAATTAAACTATGTAACCCAATGATACTTATAACCTAATGAGACTAGATGATGCAATCAAGTCCAAACTAAAAAATTGGTAAGATTGAGTGATTTCATCATCTTAGCCATACAAAAATTGAACCAACTAATACAATAAACTAGATTAATAAAGTCTGTAAATATCTGACCAAAGTATTAGTATGTGAAAGTTCATGATGTGATAATAGTATTTTGGAATCTATAAATGATTTTTATTTTAAAATATTAAGCACAAATTTCATAGCATATGCACCTTAGATATGTCACATGTTGAAACTATGTATAATAATGGTACCAATGTATAACATTCTACCACAACTATGAATCTAAATCATATAACTATATGTTTTGGCCAATTCAAAAACCATGTAAGTGTGGAGAATATACTTCCAAAACATTCGCCTAATATATAAGGAGAAATATGAAAATTTATATAAGTACCAATGTGGAGAACATGTTTCTAAAACATGACCCCACTATAATCTGTAGATGTTCAATACTGAGTAGGTGTGGAGAACATGATTTCAAAACATGCCCCCACTAAATATAAAAACTATGAATATTTGAAAGCCATGCATATATGACATGCCCCCACTAAATCTGAAAAACTAATATAAGTACCATATATTGAATGAGTGTGGAGAACATGATTCCAAAACATGCCCCCACTAAATTTTAAAACTATGAATGTGTGGAATCCATGCCCATATGACATGCCCCCACTAAATTTAAAAATTGATATAAGTAACATATATTTAATGAGTGTTTAAAACATGATTCCAAATCATACCCCCACTAAATCTAAAAATTGTTCCAAGTGTGGAGAATATGCCTCTATGACTTTTAGAATAGGTTCCTAGAAAACTCCATAACATGATAATTACAGGGATAAAATATACAATTAATGATATATCAAAGTATTGCTTGGTAATTTAGACTAAAGAATGCCATTATTTACTAAGTTGAACTCATATTAATGAATACATGATAATAAAATGTATACATAAAATTTGGTATAACTATATGAATAACAAATTAGACATTCACAATACTCACTATGCACAAATAAAATGTAAAACATAGATAGAAAACACATATAAAATATTATATTAATCTCTATCACACATCAGAACCAAAATCTATTACAATTAAGTGTTATATATAGAGTATTACAAAGCATTGTCTCTTCATATTCCAACCTTTTAACATACCAAAAGGAAAGACTCTTCATTTTCTTTGATTTATTACTTATGTCTACAAAGTCAAATACATACTAAAGATTATACAAAAGATAAAATCATATAATTCACACATGTGTCCATATATTATGATTTGATATTTTAGTCCACCTTGATTCTCATCTAACACTTTCTTAGAATTAAATCATTGTCTTGTCCTGAGACAAAGTTGCAAAATTGGAGTCTAAACTGAAGCCAAATAAATGAGCTAAAAACAAAAGTTGTAGTTATTACTCTAGGTGTTGTTTTACTGGTTTTCATCCTTTATGCACTAATTATCCACCCTTTTGAGTTTTAAATTAAGTAGCATACTAGTCTACTACCCTCCTATATTTTCAATAGGCTAGCATAACAAGGTGGATGCCCTTTATAGGTTTTCAAAAAACCTAGCTCCACTCCTAATGTTTAAGGCCATATATCAAAATTATGCAAAAAGATATGAAACTACAAAATTGAGGTGTGAATTACCTACTAAATATGTGGTGGTGATCCTTGAAGAGGATATATAGGGGGTTTATGTAGAGGTTGTTTTGCTTATTTTATTATTAACCCACTTGATTGTGTATTATATGTAGGTAGAAGTTGTTGTGGCTATTGTTTCTCTTGATATGCCTTTGGATCCAAATTGATCTACTACAAAATTTATTAAATTTGCTATGGTGGAATGAATTGAGGCTCATCCACCACTTGGGCAATAATGGGATCAATTTGAGAGAGTTATTTCTTGAGCATATTCTAATTAGTTATAACTTTATGCACCATGGTAAGCAATATGCATATCAAAATTTGAACCAACATCAAGTTTTTAATATCATCTTATATAATGGTGATTAGTGTTTTGGCTAACATCTTGAGCTGAATATCTAATAACAGATCATCCAATCGATCCATAGTCCATTGAGATTAGATTCTTAAAAATTTATTATGCATAGTTTCATTATGCCAAGTCTAAATGTTTTTCATGGAGTTATCCCTCAAACCAAATAATTATTTGAGGACACTGATCATTGATTTCATATTGGTTATTTGATCATCCATCATAGCTTTAACTTTATTTGCTACTGTAACTTAGGTTTAGCAGTGGGCAAATAATTATTTAGATGATGTCTTCAATTCAACATTCCTTGAGATTTTTGTTTGGCTTGTTGTTCATTGATATTCAAAACCTATTAATATTATTTAAGAAGCTAGTAAATTACCTTTATTTTTGACCTTATATATTATATATACCTAAAATATCTTGCTTCATTTAACATCATTAATATTCCTATTAGTCAACACTAATTTCACTTAACCCATCTAATATTATTTTATCATATAATTCCCTCCTAATATTACCCCTTCTAGTAATTTATCTAATACCCCTTTCCATTATTCTTCATTTACTAACCTTATATTATCCCCACAAATCAATTAATTATCTTAAATCACCATTATCCACTAACTAATCTCACTTGTCCATTATTTGGGAATTTAAATTCCCATGACCCACCTACCTACCTACTAATCCTACTCCTAGGCTCTCTTACACCCCTAATTTCTAATCACCTACCTAATCACATACCTTAATCCCCTACTAATCTTATTTATCCCCTAAATGGATTCTAACTTGGCCCTTCTTCTCTAGAAGCCTTTATTCTAGAGGCTTCCAAAAAAAAATTAATTCTTTTTTAATACTCTCTCTCTATTCTATTTAAACACCTCCAATACTCCATTGAAACTATCTACATGAACTAAGAAATAACTATTGAATCCATAAAATCTTCATGTGATACATTAGTCCATCATCCAAGTCAATGAATCAAACTCTCATAATGATAGAATCATGAGTCTATGGTAAACAATCTCAATCCAAATCCTTTAGTATCTTTATTGTTTAATCTTGGTTTGGGGAAATTAGATTTAGGATTCAAGTGATTTTATGAATATGCATTTGTATTTACATTTTTATTCTAATGAATTTATATCTCAATTGGTGGATTGACATTTTGGGTGTTTTGATATAATTACATAATCAAAATTTTAATCTACATTTTGGTGACCACGATGGAAGATCCCATTTTAATCTAATATCTTTTCTTATTATAATTATTTTAATCACCTATAGGGCTGTTTGGGTAAGGAAACAAGGTTTGGATTTCATTAAATTGTCATGTCTAGGTGAACTATGGTTTTGCTCTACAAAATCGTTGATTTATAGTCATGATTTTATTGTTAGGAGTATCAATTTTGCATTAACTACCAAACACTAACCACTAGCAGAATATTGTCTCTGGTAGGTTATCATCCTTCCACAAAATTACATATTTATGAACTAGAATATTTTCCTTAACGTTGTGATTTTGTCATTGTAATCATGATTTTGTATCAAGTAGACTTAAGGTCTTTTAATCAATTTTTGCATAAGTTTTAGATATTTCTACATGTCTAGCCTAACCATTTGACTTGTAGGGTTGAGTTTAAAATTGTCAATCTTAAAATTAGTAGATATTCTATGATGAGCAATACTATAGATTTGTAGTCATGATTTTGCCTAGAATGTCATAATATTGCCTTGTGAAGTCACAATTTTCTTATGAAAATCCAAATTATTGATTAAAGTTGATAATAGTGCATACTAATTAGTTTTATATTTATGTTTGAGTGTCATTTTTTTCTTTCAGGGAGGAGAAGAGCTGCCCAAATCATCATTAAACATATAAACCAAAAACCCCCATTCCCTTACTAGTTAAAAAACTATAGATCACAAAGTAGTGATTTTGCATAAATTAAGTGATTTTGCCTTTTAATGAGCGATATTATCTTGATAAAATTTAAATAATCTAAGATTTTTTTATCATTTATACATATTTTTAGTCTCTATACATATTATATCATCCTTTTAACATTCTATTTTTAAGTCTAATTGATAAACTCTTAATCATTTTTTCCTTGTCTTGCAAAATCATAGATTATAAAATTATGATTTCAAAATAAAAATTATGATATCACCTAATGACTTTTGATTTTGTATAAATATGTGGTAACTACTATATACACATAATATTTTCAAACTTTATCAATTATTTATGCTTTATATCTTGTAGGAATATGTCATGTCTAAATCTCTCTGAGTGCATGCCCTAAGAGGTGCGCCAAGAAAGTGGTGGGCAGACCATTGGTGCTTTGTAGGATTTTTTGTCCCTTTTTTCCACTTTATATCTACACACTTGTCTCTTAAAAATCATTCCCCTAATATTTTCCTCCTATTTTTCACCCTCCTCTATTATTTTACCACCTTCATTAGCCCTTTCCCTAATCTAAACCCTTTTTTGATAGTTTACATTACATATTCAACCACATTGACATTGTATCATGATTGACAAAACTTAATAGGGTCTAGGTTAGCCCCTGACTGACCTATTCCATGACCTATATTTTTTATCAATTACGATACTAGGTTGATTAGGTCAAACTTGTCAGCCTAAAATTTAGAAAGGATTTAGGGATAAATCCACCTACATAAACACATTCATTTCACCATTTATAAGAGAAGATAAAAATAAGTAAGATATATTATGCATTTACTTATCCGCCATTCTACTTGAGGAGCAAGTTTAGGGTTTCATACTTTCTTTGTAGATACAGATCTTGTCTTATGGAGAAGTCTTTTAAATACATTGATAGGTTGTGTAGTATAAATATTATTTATCCTTGTAATCCTTACATACCACAACAACCTCTTGCAAATCACCTTATCTAAGGGAGAGATTGAGGCTCACTAGGTTTGTCTTTAAAGGTAAGTATTCGTAACTTTGTTCTTCCTTTATAAGAGTAGATATATATGAATTTGCACTTCTCTTTCATGCACTAGGATTCTATATATATTGACATGAGTATATGCATTCTTTGTATGTTTAATTTTCTTGTTTATTACCTCTACTTTGTGCCACAAGATTTGGTGAGTACAAGATTAGACTTTACTTTACTTGTCATTAGTTTAGTTAATATGAAAACATATAACCTAGTTAGGGTTGTTGATAATTTTACTTGACTGGAGGCTTTATAACCCTCCTTAGTGATACTATTTATGCTAAGTTATCCCTTGGCAAGGTCTAGTGGATCTTATTGGTCATGACCTTGATTATCTAATGTATCATAAATCAAAAGTGTAAGTAGGATTTATCTTCTCTAAGATAAAATTTATTTATAGATCTACTATATTTCTCATTGTATACATTCTAGTGAACTCAATGTGAATTTAACCCTTAAAGGTTTTATTTCATGCTTTCATTTCTATCATCTTACTATTTTTTCATATTTGTGATATTGTATCAAACCAGTCGGTATAGTTTGAATTTTTTGTGCATAGGTTTAACACACAATCATATCAAAATGACTCTATTCTTTGTGTGTAGGTATTCATTAGATACATGTTACTATATTAAATAAGTCAACACATTACTCTTATTCAATCCCAAATAATAATACAAGGTAGAATAGTTTGAATCTATCATCTTATTCACTTTGCCAGCATCTTGATCAATAAACTAGGTCAAATAAGTCAACTTAGTTTCTCAATCAACATCTAGATCAATAAACTAGGTCAAATAGATCAACTTAATCTCTCAATTACCATATAGATAAATAAACTAGGCCAAATAGAATTAATTAATCTCTAAGTCAACATCTAAATCAACAAATTAGGTTAAACATGTTGACCTAGTCATGTTATCCTTCTTCATCACATAAGGTTTTGCAGAACTGGGTTGAACTAGTCGACTTAGTTTATAGAGTTTTAAACAACATTCAAGTCACTTCAACACAAAATTTTAATATTAATTATCTTCTAACCCACCAAGGTTCCTCTTTTTCTCTCTCAGTCATTTTATTACTTCATTTTAACTCTATTTTATAAAAATCTAGCAATCTTTAAAATTGCAACCCTACAACAAACTAAGTCGACCTAGTTGACTTAGTTCTATAGCCTATCTTATATCTAAAATACTAATTCAACCCATTTGAAATTATTTTTAAATACTTTTTATTCCACAAAATAGTAGTAACCCATTAAAATTATTATGTATTATTTACAGACAATTCATATAAACTGACTCTATATCATTCTACATTTGGGAATCAATGATTATTTACTAGTAATTAATTAACACTTTCTTTTTTAGTTGTTTACATACCTAGAGTGGCCCACATAGTCTAAATAGATGATTTTTTCAAATTATCATCTAGTTATTCTATTTTTATCTTTTTTCACAAACTACCAAATCACACAATGTTCAAAATGTATTTAACATTTATCTTCCCAAGGCCTACCTACTTGACTTTCATCACCAAGAGGGAAGTTGACTTGGTTTTCTATCCAAGTATGAAGATGTGGTTAATGGTATATGTTTGAAAATCACCTGATACCATTAACACTATGGGATTTTGAAGTGAGTGGGTCAGCCCTAATATCAATCCAATACTATGGCCAATAAAAATCTCTTTCAACCTAAATCTCTTGAAACCATCCATACATTTATTTTTAGTTCCCTATTTTTAGCCAACTTTCCTATCACAATTAAAATAACACTTTATAAATAATATATTAAAACTTAGGATGACCACTTAGTTAAAATTTAATTTTTAGTTGACTACTTTCTCTCTAATCATTATGTGTTGTATTGAAAAAACTTGCATTATCCAGTGTTGGTATAAGGTTTTATGTTGTGTGCCTCAATTAGATCACTCACATGTTACAAGTAAAATCACTAAGAGGAGGGGTGAATTAGTGAGCCCATATAATCTAAATTTAATTCTAATCTTTATAAACAATTAATCAATTACCATAAGCATTCATGAAACATACACAACATTCATTGCAATGAATAAGAGAGACAATACAAGATCAATCACATAACACATGACATATGTGAGAAACCCTCTTGGGGAAGAAAAAACAATAGAACCTATAATTAAAATATTTCCCTATAATAATGAGAACTAATTTATACTAGATTTAACTAATCAAGGAAATATAATTCTTATTTAGTGATGCTATGATCTCACAAGGTGCTTCAAAACCTATCTATCCGAGATACAAATATAACCATACTTTTAGAAAGTTTCACCTTTCAAGGAGGATAAAACCACTTTAGATGATGAGATGACACAATAACACATATGAACACATCCACCTTTAAACTGAAGTCTTCAACACTTGATAATGAACCTCTACTTATCACTCTTTACCTTCATTCATACTCAATCTGTAAGAGCACTATTTTGTGAATAAAATTATGACCAATAGGTCATATAAATAGTCCTAAATTTTTTTCTCTTCAACTCATCCTTAGGGCACTCTATTCCTCCTTCAATCCATAATTCACAAACACAAGCCTCTCTCAAATTTCTCCACAGTCTCACATTCAAAATCTAGAAACTAACATATTTAATTTCACTATTTATAGAACAAACATGATCATTGCTACCTTGGTCAGCCATTAGGCATGCCTTAATCCTTAAATATTATCTCACATCAAAAAATATCTCAAAAAAATCTTCATAGGTCGTCCATATCATCTATGGTTCACCCTTAAGGGACTACACCTTTCAATTAGGCCCTTGTAGCCCTAATAGGTCTCATGTGAACCCATTCATTCCTTTAACACTTCACCAAAAAAAAAAAGAGGATATAAAATTTTATCAAAATAATTTACCCATTACATATGATCTATAGGTCCCCCTTAAGTGAAAACAACAAACATAGTGCCCTTCTACTTAAGTATAATTCACTCAAATAATATTATGTACACATAGTCATTATGAATGAAAACATAGTCACATTCTAAACCATTATTCATAATTCATATAGTTGGTCAGAACTTAAAAATGAACATAAAGAATCATCATGGAGAATAAAACATTCCCCAATAGATAATTCACCATGAAAAATCAAAATAACATCTACATAAGCTCATTACTCTTCGCGAGTCACTTGCAGAACAAATATGAACACATATTCAACTTACCATAATAACTTTTATTGTAAACACTTATAGATCTTAAAATAAATATTTTAAGATTCACCTTAGATTCATCTACCAATTTTATTTTTACACCATGAGAAAATTTTGCATAGATAGAAAGATATAGCCAAAATACAGAGCACTAGTTTTTCCTTTACAAATTCAAATGCAAATGGTCATAGTTAAACTTCAAACACTATACTTGCATACTGTGTCCTCGATGCTCAGATAAATATCCCACAATTGATATTATCCAAAATTTAATTCATAAGTTTAAATGCTCAAACATTAAACCTTAGTCACTTTGACCTCATCTTGTACACCTTTGCAATGTTGACTCAATATGCACCGTCAATATCTACAGATCAGCCAGGTATTTATTATGCAATGCAAAAAATTTGATAAATATATAAATAAACCCACTCATAATTATATACTTATCCTTTACCTTTTCTTATCATTAAACCTTAAAAAAAAATTACCGTCTTGTTGCATCCTAACATCTTAGAATAAACACGCTCTGTCAATCCTTTTGTAAGTATATTGATCTTTACCTAGTTTAAACATCAAAAACTTTGACCTCTTTGACTTTTTTCATACCATATATATAGATTTATGAAATCCTACACATCACTAGATCTCCATTTTGTCCTAAACTTAAAATTTGTACAGATTTGGCTAAGTATGGGAACCATTGTAATATTCCTAGAAGGCTAACTTTGGACCATAATAACTTTTTCCTCGCTCACTCCCATGATCTAAAATTTGGACCATATGATCTCCTTACATAGGATAATCCAACCATGTTTCAAAAACCTCCTTAAAAATTAATTTTTTAAAGATATAACTCCATTATTTTTCTCACTCAAATTTCTTTCTGCCACAGAGCCAACTATGTTAAGAATTGTCTAGAAGGCCAACTTTGCACATGCATATTTTTTGTCATGTTATATTGCATGAAATAAATTTTGGTGAAAAAGAACTAAGCAAAAAACTAAAAAAACCCATATGATCAAATTCTCTTGAAACATCTACATATGTAATATATTCCACCATCAAAATGCCTACTTGTTACTTTCTTTCCTTATACAATTTTGGCTATGGGAAAACAACATTAAAATGCTTGGGATCCCAACTTTACACTTTCATATATTTTTACATGATTAAGTGCATGAACTAATATTTATCAAATAATAACTAGGTATAATATTGAATAAACTCATGTGACCATTTCCTCATGACTCATCCACACATAGTAATGTTGATGTCATCAAACTACCTAAGATTTTTTTCCATTGGAACCAAAGTGTCTAGATGAAAAATATGGACAATCAAATGAATTAAACTTATGCACATAATCACTAAAAACATAAAAAATATTTTAGGTAAATATTTCATATCCTCAAATCACCATACTCATCCTTGAACATCTCTAATCATGCCAAAACTAAAGATCAACCAATCATACTTCAAGCATACTAGACAAGCATATTACAAACTTTGTCATTTTCACTTAGACTATCAAAGAACTTCATCCACTAACCATAATACCTTCATGGCATCATTATCAACTTAAAAAAAATATCACCCTTTGTCATTGATGTCAACACATATCATATAGTAATATACAGCTCACCTTCTCTCTCTTATAGCACTCTCACAATATGAACATTTTCCTCCTTTGACACAATGACAAAGTGGGCACAATCTGATCTTGATGGCCTAAAAATACCATAAACAAGAGAAGACCACATTATAAAGATGATACAAACTATATACACATAATATTTTCAACTTTGATCAAATACTAATGCTTTACATCTTATAAGAACCCATCGAGACTCAATCTGTCTAAGTGCACGCCCTAAAGGGTGCATCATGAAAGGGATGGGAAGACCTTTGGTTATTTGTAAGATTGTTGTCCCTTATTTCCACATTATTACCAATCTAACCATATCTCAAAACCTTTCCCTAAGTTACTTCTCATCCCTTGAGTATTCCTCTAGTATTTTCCTCTTTCCATTCCTTTTTTTCTTGTCATAAACTTCTTTTGGACTATTGGCTATAGTAGGTTGACTAGGTCAACCTAGTATAATTTATGGGTATTCTTTACTTTCTTGGTTTGTTATCCCTTCAAACAAATTAGCATAGAATTTTTTCACTTAGATATGCACCCTTTGAGGAGATGATAAGGCTCTCTTCATATAAGTGGCATAATTGAATCACTTTTAGGCATGTGGGGAGCCTAAGGAATGAAGTGAATCTCTAGATAGGGATAGCTCCCTTGATGTACCACCTGACTACAACTACTAATAATTATTGGAGGTGAAAAGGGAGAGAAATAACTAAAATTAAATCTAAAATAATGGAGGTGATACACCAAATAGGTTTATGACATCCAACCGCATGTATATGACACTTAAGACCAAGTAATATACCAAACATACACTTTCCCAATCTACAATTTCTTACATCAATGTTACATTGTGAGGTTAGGATGGACATATAGGATAGAAGGACTAGAAAAGAGGTCTTGAATGGCTCTAATGAAGATTAAAATTGACTTATTATTTGACATATGTCAATAACACTTCACATGCCTTGCAAAAAGAAGTTTCCCAACTGTAAATTGGTTGTAAGAATGAGTTAGCATCCTAAGGAAACAAGAGTATCACTTAAGAAAAATCAAACATTCAAGTACACACACTAAGTATTGTTATGGAAGAGGTAAAACTTAGTAATTTTATTTATCAAAAGGTGTAAAATTGAGTAGGGCTTCACCATACTCAGGTGAAGCATCCATACAATGCTAAAATGGCCAACTCTTATAGAGTTTGAGAGAGAGAGAGAAAGAGAGAAGTACAAGGGTCACAAGGACACATTTAAATCTGATAAAAGGATTTAATTATTAATGTGAGATAGATATTGGATGAACCATACAAGGTTAAGAAGTCCAAGTGTCAATCCAAGTCACAAATTTGAAGAAAAGTGGCGAGAAACTCCTCCCTTTGCATAAAAATAATACCTTCATGATAGGGCCTATTTGAACATATTTTAACTGATATTAAGTAAGTCTAATTATTTTAATTCAAGTTAGGAACATCATACATACATCTCCATGAATTTTTTTCATGCTTACTCTTTTGGATTCAATTGTAAAGAAGTCATCATCATCTATTATCCTTAAAACTACCCTTCCATGAACCCTATACACTTGGCATCAAAATTTTAATCAATTATCCATGAAAATTAGTTGGATTAAGTGTATGAAACTTTTAAATACCTCCATATACTTTGAAGCATTAGGGGCACCATTAAAAATGCTTTAATTGAAGATTTTTTCCTTTCTCTCTAGCTTGCCTAATATGCCAGATTTGAATGGATGAAAGTAATGGCATATTTGGAACACTTATAGGATTATTAATGAAATTAAATTAATATTTTTAGTTATCTTATGTGTAAATATTTCACCCAAACTTTTTTTTATCTCCTAATTCAACTTGTAGCCTACACAATACATAAAACAATGAGAAAAAGCCTATTTTTGCATCCATCCTTACAATTCCATATAGCTAGCTAGCATGGGAAGGAACTTGTATGAGTCCTATTAAAAATAAAAAATGTTTCATGAGTGAAATATTTCATCTGATCAGCTATCCAACTCCATTACTCAAGACTGATCCTAGATGAGAGTTTGCAAGGGTTTTAGGTCTATTTTCACCCTTAAGCTTATTTCATAAAAATATGATGTTGGAGCTAAAAAAAATTCCACAAATTTGTTTTTTTAAAGACATCATAGCTTCCCTAAATTTATATTGTGTCCATGAAAATCCTCATGGGAGGTGTGAGTTTCTAAAGATGACCTATTGTGCTTATTTTCCTCATTTTTACAAGTCTGACTTGATTTTATGATAAAAAATGGTCTCCTTAGGAATTTTTTTGCATAAAAATATATAAATAACCTCAATAATTTACTCATAAACATGTATTAATCATTTTTATAGCTCATCTAGACCTAAAATTGAAATTAGGCCCCAAATTGGCTCCAAGTTTCTTTAAGGCCTAATGGGCTTGTTATATTCTATGAAAGTTTAGATCACTTTGGGTGTTAAATAATTATTAGGATGTATTATTAAAAATTATAAAAATTCATTCATACTCACCAATATATCACATAACCTCTCCTTACCCTCTTTTCATTCTTTATCTCATATTTGCCAATTTGGCCTAGTGTGAACTTGCTTAATTAAACTATGTGCATGAGAAAAGTGGACACTTTGAGGAGTCCGAAATTTTTGTGTCATTTATTATCCATTAAATTATTTATATACTCCTAATCATAGGTTTTTTAATGTTCCTAAGGCTTCATATCAACTCCCATACCCATTATACACTCATTTGGTCATTTTGTCAAGTTCTGATTTTCTTAGAGTGGCTGACCTCTAAGACAAAATAGAGGGGTATTTACCTTGTACATTATGAAAAATTAAAGTTTTTTGAGCTTCATAATGTATTATTGAGGATATTTACCAAATTTTATGGTCATATTCCCTCACTTAGTCACCTAACCAACTAAATCTATCCAAAAAAGGTGTTAGAAAACCATGTTTTCCTGCACTTTTACCCAAATCTCCTTATAGATTATCCTTAAAAGTTCATTATATGATCCTATTATATTTATAAATTATATAAACCTTTAATTTTTTATCATTTATCTTTTTAAACCATTAAAAACCTTTTACTTTAGTGGATTCCTTATGTTTACCTCTTGAACCAAGGATTTCTTAGCTTGTTTGTATGGATTGTAGTCCATTTACCAAGTGAGAGGAGAATTTGAGAATATTGTAAATTTATTGGGTACGTTATATCACCTATTTTATAATTATTAATCCCATTAAAACCATTCACACCTTCCTCTCACTCATATAGGGTTCATGACTCATTTAGCCCTCCATTTTCCTAAACCCTGCCTAGACTGTGACAGTCTTACCTATAGGTATTTGAAACTTGTTTGAAGTTTTGAAGGTCCCTTTGAGTCTATCCAAACTAAAACCATTAAATTTATTAATTATCCTTTCATATTAACCTTTAAAAATTATTCATACACTTTTGAGCTCATAATTGGTTCTCCTCTATCATGACTAAGACAACCTTGTATAAGCCCTATATTTTCCCTTCGAAACACTTCATGGAATCCCTAATATTACCATTGAATTGGTCATTAAATTTTATTATTGGGATTTATATCCATCCACCATATAATTCACTTTCAAACCACTAATATTAGGTCTTTGTCTATAGGACTTAGACACTCTAAGCTGATTATTGTAGGCACATAATTGGACCATTGTACAGACTAATAGGTAAGCACATGGAGGTCACAATACCATGTATTATTCATTTAAGAATACTTTAGTCCATAAGTTTCCTTTGAATCATTTTAACTAATATAAAATTTGGTAAAAACTAGCATGGCCCAAACTTAGAGTATAAGGTCATTATTAGGTTACATTCTTGTAGGTGAATACTATCTAATTTTAGTGTGTTCAAGGGCACCATTAGACCTATAGAATAACCTTTTCAATTTTTAATTATCCCTTATAACATTTAATAATAATTATATATTCCAATTACTACATGACTCATTATTCAAGGTACATTAGGTCACTTACGAGGTAAATTGGTTGAGGTGACCAAAACCCACTGGGCCTCTATTAAGGAGCTTTAGGGACTGTAGGCCTGAACCTCAGTCAAATCATGGTTTGAAATGATCTCACCTAAAGTTTATAGATTGGATCTTAAAAATTATCTTCTATCCTTGTGACATATTTTAACTCTAAGAAGGCTTCATCATTATTTCACTTTCTCCATAAGACACTTAAACCTGTTGCTGATACCACTTGTAGGTGAGTATTTTGAATAGATTATGTAGGTAGGATATGGAAGGAGAAATAATTTTTAGGTGAAAGGCTTATAATCCACTCAAATAAATTATAAATCCTTCAACATATTATATACATCAATAAATGTCTTAGATACAACTTTAAAACATCCTTTTATAACCTGAAAACACTTTTATGTACATGGATCATAACAAGCAAGGACATCACATTATTATTTAGCATGGTGAAGGCATGGGATTTTTATAAAGCCATGGAATTTTTAAAACATAACTTGAAAGGATATGAATTCCATGGCATTGAAACATGTGAGACATCATTTTCTATTCATATGAATCATTTGTATTTAATCTAAACCTCTGCAAATGGAGAAAATTGTTTGTTGCACCTAAAAAATACCAATCTAAAAATTTCAAGGTTATTATCTCATTAAAAAAATTAAAAATTGAAACCAAGAATGGTATATATAAGGATACATATCAGCATCCTTTGAAAACAAACTCAGCAATTGAACTATATGAAAATTTTCAAACAAGGTCTAAAACTAAAAGGTGCACATATTGATAGGCAAATATGGAAGGTTAACTTTAAATAAATGGTTCCTGAAGCATAGGATACCATTAATAAAAATTATTATATTTATTTTTATTCCTTGGAATGTATAATATTCCCCCAAGAGCATTTTTCCTGAAACTGCCTGTGGTGGCCGTACCAAGTGCAAACCTACAAGTCACTCCTTTATGCCAAGAAAGATGAAAATGAAGTAGGATTTTTTTAGAAATAAAAGTTATTTATAGATAAAACCAAACACGTATTTGAGTGTTTGGGATCTTAATACTCACATTAATAGATTTCCCAAGTGGCACACTTTCCAAGGAGTCATACAAGTGTCCTTTTCTCTCTCTTTGGCCAAGAAAAGTACTTTTTATCTTAACAACCTATAATTTTAAGGTAGTGAAAGTTATTAAAAACCTCCTATGACACATTTTTCATTACATAATAATTTTTAACTTGCAAATATCCCAATAAACCCGTACAAAACATTAAATAAACCATTTAGATCCCCCAAAATGACTTAAAATGATAAATAGACCTAGAAACTACTTGACCAAAGTTAATATAACATAAATTGACATTAATTAAGCTATGAAACACCTTATGAAAACATAATATACCCCCTTATATTCCTAAAAATGAAGCTTTTTATTAGGGGTACCCTATTTTGACCTAAAAGTCAAAATTGGTCAACAAATTAGTGACTCATAAGGGTAGTATGCCCGTTATATTAACTAGACCAATAGCCTTATCATTCCATTGGGCTTATGGAGTCATCTAAGGATTATTATAAATAAGATACTTTTTATGATTGAATCAAATCTTTAATCAATAAGACAACTAGTGACTAACTCAACCACATAAAGGAAAAGGACACACTCAACAAGAATGTAGACACACAAGACACAAAACAAGGACACACCTATGCTACTAAGCACTTAGGAAAATCAAGGCAAAATTGAAAGAAAAATAATATGTACATCTAAATTGATATGTTTTTCCCTCTCTTGAAATAAAGGGGAAGCTTCTTAGGTCTCCTTCATGACTAGACACCTCATGGTGGTAACGAAGTAGTTTGTTAGAGAGGTAATTTGGTGGCTCACCCTTCTTGTTTACCACATTGACTGAAACATATCCTAATGTGTCAAATTCAAAATTGTCTTCAAAATTCATGTATCCATATTTCTCTTTGAGATATATTTTATGCTGGTTATTCATGCTAGTGTAGTCCATCAATGCATTAATAGTTACAACTTTATCATCATAGGGGTCATTTGGCTCATGGATCTCTTGGTATGTATTATGGACCAATTCATCTTTCTCTATCTCTTTAATAATATTATAAAACTGATCTCTAGCTTCATCATGACTCTCTTGAGGAAGGGTGGCTGGTATGATGTTTAAATTGAGACAAAATTCCTTTAATTCATCCCAAAAATCATCACTTTTTTGTTCCAAATCTCCCTCTTCAATGTCTCTATCTCACCAACCTGATTTCTCTCCTTATTTCTCAAAATTAAGGGTCTCTATCTGGTTAATTACATTCTATTTAACCTCATCCAACTCTTGTCCCATGTCTTGATCACTATCTTCACCAAAGCAAAATGAAAATTCATCAAACAAAGGGGAAGAGAGCTCACCATGATTGCATTCTTCATTATCCAATGTTGACATGTTAAGTTTGTCAATCCCATATTCATATTATTGGAACATTTTCATGTAGGTGTGACCTATCTTTTCCTTAAACCATACCACCTTCAAGAGACACTTCTTCAACCTTAGTCTCATGAAACCCTCCTAGAACAACCACTTCTTGAGATATGATTTGATAATGTTATCCATCTTTGATGATGCCTTCAAAGGGAGTGTCTATGATGAGCTCATCCTAATTTTCACTCATGATATCCTCTTGATCATCCATAAATTATATTCTCTCTTATTCACATGCCTCTCTCAAAATAGTTTCCTCCTTGAGAAGGAATGAAGTGGAGAGTCGACAGATAGGTTCATGGATTTAAAATAAAGGAGATAGGATGTAAAAGGTAGTGGAAGGTGAAGGAAATGAATATGGAGTGTGGGATGAAGGAGAGGACTTATGAATTGGCTTTGAAAAGATTAAAGCACAAGTGAACTCATATGGAAGTGCACTCTTGGGCTAGTTGGAAGGGATATTAGTTACATGAGCAGGAATCTCACTTTGCCAAAGATATCCTAGTGTATAGTTCATAGGAACTTCCTCTTTCACATAAAAAGGATAATATTAACATGCTTGAGGATGATAGGCATCAAATATATGAATGGTAAGGCTCAAATTGGGGCTGGTAGAAAGGCATTCTTTGGTAATCATTCTCATATGATTGCCCAACATCTTGATGATGACTATGAAAGGAAGAAAAAGAAGGATTATAGGATTGACCTGAAGGGAATAAAAATAAGGATTATTGGATCTGATTAAGGTCATATTGGTCTTGATAAGGATTAAAACAAGGTTGATAAGGATAATGACCAAATTGACCAAGTAGTTACTCATATTGAAGAGGAAGAGGCAAATTTTTTAGTGTTTTACCAACATATAAGGGAAAAACTCAACATCAAGATCAAACATGAAAGCTTCATTTGGAAACCAAGACATATAAAAAGATATGAAAAACCTTCAAATGGAATACCTGATTGCTAAACCATCTGATTCAACTTTGGAGTCACTATTGGTGCTTATAAAAGTGCCTCCCAAAGTTGATGTATTGAAGGACAACACCAAAACTCCTCCAACTCTTAGAACAAGAGTCCCACTGGGCATTCCAAAAATAATTTTCACTTGGATATGCAAATTCTGAAGAGATTGCAAGGCTCTCCTCATCCAATTGGCATAATGGAATCACTTATAGGATTGTGGGGATCCTAATGAATGAAGTGAATCTCTTGATAGGGCTAGCTCCCTTGATGTAACACCTGAGTACAACTACTACTAACTATTAGGAGTGAAAAGGGAGAGAAAGAACTAAAATTAAAGATAAACTACTGGAGGTAATACACTAGATAGTTTGATGAAATCCAACCACATGTATATGACACTTAAGACCAAGTAACAGACCAAACATACACTTTCCCAATCTATAATTTCTTGCATCAATGTTACATTGTGAGGTCAAGATGGACATCTATGATATGAGGAATATAAAATAGGTCTTGAATAGCTTTGATGAAGAGACAAACTCACTTTTTCCTTAAAATATCTCAATAACACTTCACATGCACTACAAGAAGAAGTTTCCCAACTGTAAATAGGTTGTAAGAATGAGTTAGCATACTAAGGAAATAAGAGTATCACTTAAGCAAAATCAAACATTAAATTACACACACTAAGTATAGTCATGGAAGAGGTAACTCTTAGTCATTTTATTAATCAAAAGGTATATAATTAAGTAGAGCTTCACCATACTCAGGTGGAGCATCCATACAATGCCAAAATGTCATACTCTTATAGAGTTTGAGATAGAGAGAGAAAAAAAAAGAATTCCAAGGGTCACAAAGACACTTGTCAAGCTGGTGCATGTGAGAGAGATATGGGATGAACCATGAAAGGTCAAAAATTCCAAGTGTTAATCCAAGTCACAAATTTGAGGAAAATGGGCAAGAAACTCCTCCCTTTGCACAAAAAGACTACCTTCATGATAGGGCCTATTTTAACATCTAATAACTGATCAAAAGTTAGGATACTGATTATAATGCAAGGTAGGGATATTATATATTCCTCTCCATGAATTTTTTCATGAATAATCTTCTGGAATAAACTAAAAAGGAGCCATCATCATTTGTTGTCTTAAAAACTACCCTTCCATGAAGCCTACACACATGGCCTCAAAATTGGCATCAATTATCTATGAAAATCCATGAGAGGAAGTATATGACACTTATCAATACCCTACATAGACTTGGAAGCATCAGGGGCACCATTAAAAACACTTTACTTGAATATTTCTTCCTTTTTCTCTAGCTTACCTAATATGCCAGATTTGACTGGCTAAAAGTAATGGCCTATTTTGAGAATTTATAGGATAATTCATGAAATTAAATGAATATTTGGAGTTATTTCAAGTGTAAATATTTCACCCAAACTTTTTTTCATCTCTTAATTAATCCTTTAGCCTACACAACACAAAAATAGTGAGAAAAATCCTATTTATACCTCCATTCATACAATTCCATATAACTAGATGGCATGGGAAGGATCTTAGGTGATTCCTATTCAACCTCTAAAATGTTTCATTAGAAAACTATTTCATCTGATCAGTTATCCAACTCCATTTATCAAGACTGATCCTAGATGAGGGTTTGTAAGGGTTTTAGGTTTGTTTTCACCCTTAATCTTATTTCATAATAATATGACATTAGATATGAAAAAATTTACACAATTTTTTTTTTTTAATACCCCTCCTATCTTTCCTAAATTTCTTTAGTATCCATGCAAAGCCTCATGGGAGGTGTGAGCTTCTAAAGATGACCTATTGTGTTTGTTTTCCTCTTTTTTGCAAGTCTAACTTATTTTTTAGATCATAAATGGCTTACTCATTATTTTTATTTCATAAAAATAGATCAATAACCTCTATAATGTCCTCATAAACATGTATCAATCATCTAGATAGCTAATCCAGACCTAAAATTGAAAGTAGGCCCTAAATTGGCTCCAAGTTTCTTTAAGGCCTAGTGGGCTTGCTATACTCTCTTCAAGTTTATATCAATTGGCGTGATAAATAATTCTTATTATTTCTTATTACATATTTTCAAACTTAATTCATACTCACCAAGCTATCACATAACCTCTCCTTACCCTCTTTTCATTCTTTCTCTCATATTTGCCAATTAGGCCTAGTGTGAATTTGTCCAATTGGATTGTGTTCATGAAAAAAGTAGAAACTTTGAAGATTATGAGATTTTTTTGTTTTTTTTTATCCCTTAAATTATTTATATACTCAACATCCTATGTTTTTTTATGTTCCCAATGCTTCATATCAACTCCCATACTCATTACACACTCATATGGTCATTTTGTCATGTTTTGATTTTCTTGGAGTGGCTGACCTCTAAGACAAAACATAGGGGTATTTTACTTGTAAATTATGAAAAATTAAATTTTTTATGAGTTTTATAAGGTCATAATTAGGTTCTATACCAAATTTCAGGGTCAGACTCCCTCACTTAAGCACCTAACCAACTAAATCTATCCAAAAGGGGGGTTAGAAAACCCTATTTTCTTGCACTTTTGCATAAATATCCTTATAGATGATCCTTCCAAGATAATTATATGATAATATTATATTTATACATGATCTACACCTTGAATTTTTCTCATTTATCTTTTTAAACCATTTAAAACCTTTGCCTTTAGTGGATTCCTTATGTTTACCTCTTGAACCAAGGATTTCCTAGCTTGTTTGTATGGACTATAGTCCATTTGTCAGGTGAGGGGAGAATTTGAGCATATTCTAAATATATTGGGTATGTTTTGGCACATATTATATAATTATTAATACCCTTAAAACAATTCAAACCTTCCTATCACTCCTAGAGGGTTCATGACTCATTTATCACTCCATTTTCCTAAACCCAGCCTGGACTATGATAGTCTTGCCTATAGGTATTTGACACTTGTTTGAAGTTTGGAAGGTCCCTTTTATTATATCAAAAATAAAAACATGACATTTATTAATTATAATTATCATATCAACCTTTCAAAATTATTCATACACTTTTGAGCTCATAACTAATTCCCCTTTGTCATGACTGAGACAACCTTGCATAAGCCCTATTTTCTCCCTTTGGAACACTTCATGACATTCGTAATATTCCCATTGAAGTGGTCATTAAATTATATTAATTTTATTGAGATAAAATAACAATATAATTTAATTTTAAACCATTGATATTGTGTCTTTTTCTATAGGACAGATACTCTAAGCTGACTATTGTAGGTGCATAATTGGACCACCTATACGAACTACTAGGTAAGCATGTGGAGGTCATAATACCAAGTACCATTATTTTAAGAATAAATTATTCAATAAGTGTCCCTTAAAAAAATTGAACCAATATCAAACTTTTTTTAAATTATCATAGTCAACTTAGATTATAAGGTCATTGTTAGGTTACACTCATGTAGGTGAATACTATCTAATTTTAGTGTGTTTAAGGGCACCATTAGACCTCTAGAATACCCTTTTCCATTTTTAATTATCCCTTATAACATTTCATAATAATTATCTATGCCAATGAATACATGATTCAATATTCAAGGTGTATTGGGTCACTTAGGAGTCAAGTTGGTTGAGGTGACCAAAACCCACTGGGCCTCTGTTTAGGAGCTTTAGGGACTATAGGCCTAAACCTTATTCAACTCATGCTTTGAAGGGATATCACCTCAAGTTGATAACTTATATCTTCAAAATGATATTCTATACTCCCCTTGACATATTATAACTCTAATAAGGCTTTATCATTAGTTCACTTTCTCCATAAGACACTTAAACCTACTACTGATACCACCTATAGGCGAGTGTTTTAAACAGAATATGCAAGCAAGATATGAAAGGAACAAGAATTTTTAGGCAAAAGGCTTATAGGCCACTCAAATTAATTTTAAATCCTCTAGAATATGATATAAATCAATAAACATCTTAGATATAGCTTTAAAACATCATTTTTATAACCTGAAAACACTTGTATGTACATGGATCATAACAAGCAAGGGAATCACATTATTGTTTAGCATGGTGAAGGCATGGGATTTTGATAAAACCATGGAATTTTGAAAACATAACTTATAATGAGAATAACTCCATGGCATTCAAACATGTGATACATCACTTTCTATTCCTATGAATCCTCTATATGCAATCCAAACCTTTGTAAATGGAGAAAACTACCTATTACACCCAGAAAAGATTAGTCTAAAAATTTTAAGGTTATTAGATCATTAAAATAGATTAAAAATTTAAACAAAGAATTTTATATATAAGGATACATATCCAACATCCTCTAAAAATAAATTCAACAACTAAACCATATGGAATTTCTTAAACAAGGTCTAAAATTGAAAGGTACACAGATTGATAAGCAGTTTTGGAATGTCAAAAAAAAATGATTCGTGAAGCATGGGACACAATTAATAAAAAATATTATATTTATTTTAATGAATTATATTTTAAAATATTCCCCCAGGAGCATTTTTCCTAAAACTCCTTGTGGTGGCCATACCAAGTGCAGACGTGCAAGTCACTCCTTTATGCCAAGAAAGATGAAAATGGAGTAGGATGTTTTTTAGCAATAAAAGTAAGTTTAAAATCAAACCAAACTTTTAGTTGAGTTTTTGGGATCTGAAGAGTCACATTCATCTATTTTCCAAGTGGCACACTTTTGAAGGATTTGTACAAGTGTCCTTTTCTCTCTCTTTGGCCAAGAAAACTACCTTTTCTCTAAACAACCTATAATTTTCAATTAATGAAAGTTACTAAAGACCTCCGAGGACACATGGCACATGAAATAATAATTTTTAACTTTCAAAAATTCCAATAAACCCGTATAAAGCATTAAATACACCATTTAAACCTCTTAAAATGAATTAAAATGATAAATAGACCTAGAAACTACTTTACCAAAGTTATTATAATATAAATTTACATTAATTAAGCTATAAAACACCTTATGACAACATATTATACCCCATTATATTCCTAAAATTTAATTATTTTACTATGAGTGCCTTATTTGGACCTGAAAGTCAAAATTGGTCAACACAAACCTAGTAAATTATATCTGAAAACACATTGGGTCAACTAGGATGGCCTCATACAACTGACATTCCTAGAAGGATTTAGGGTAATATATACCTATATATACAAGATCATTTTGGTCATTATTCATATGTGTGATCAAGATTTATTATTCTCTCATGCTTCTTCACAATGTGCTCTTCCACCATTCTATTCGAGGAGACTTAGCTTAGGTTTCTTATTTAAAGAATCTAGTATTATGGATATGTCTTGGATGATTTGACCTTTCTTAGTGATCCTTACAAACCACAACAACCTATTACAAATCCCATTTGGCCAAGAGAGAGATTGAGTCTCGACAGGTTCACATTCAGGTAAGTATATTCTAACTTTGTTCTCCTCTCTTTTAGTAGATAAAAGTATCATAAGTGTTGGTTTGAAAAATACTATATTTCATATTTTATGTATTAGGGTATTAATCATACTTACATTAATTTAATTTCCCTATACATGTTTGTTTTATTCCTTCTAACCCCCACTTTTTACCACAATCTTTGATTTACACTAGATTAGATTTACTTTCTTGTTATTAGAATAAACTAAACATTTTAAACCTTAGGACTCCATTAGGGTTGTTGTGTGATTATGTTTGAATGTAGGCTTTAGAACCCTTCATAACATGATATGCTATGACAAGTGATATAATTGATCCCCTAATCATGTCTAATGTATCCCCATATTGGTCATGCTCCTGCTTAACAAGTGTATCCCAATCGAATGTGTAAGTATGATTTATCTTATTCAATCTAGGATTAATTCATAAACATGATGCATTTCCTATTGCATACATTCTAGTGAACCTGATGTGAACTAACCCTTGTAGGATTTGTTCACTTTTCCTTCATTTTTAAATTTATTTTGATCATCATTTTTATCCTATATTTTGACATACTGGATCGATTCTATCGACCCAACTTTTTTTTTCTATGCACAGGTTTCAGGAACAAACAACTAGATTGACCCAATCGACCTAGTATAGTTTTACAACCTTTTAGATACCTAGTTATCCTATTAGGTTGACCTAGTTGATCCCTTATATTTTTATAACTTTTTAGAAAGTTCTTATACAATGTGATTGATTATATCAACCCAATTTATAGGTTTCTCAACCACACTTCAAAGTTCTACATCAATAATCTTCCTTCATTGCATATTTGATCCACCAAGTGTAGAGATGGTACCAACACCTCTATTTTTTGAATATCCATATAAGACTATGCTCATGGATTTTTTTATGACCAAGCCTTATATAATTTCTAGGTTTTTTAACTCCCATCATTGGTTTACCCCTAAGGTTAGTGTAACTCTCCTTACACCCTCTGTAGACCCTACCCCTCCCTCAATAAAGCCTAATATAGTTTAACCTCTTCTCAAGCCTATTATAGTTGATCCTATTCTTAATATTACCATTATTGATCCTATCCCTAATTTTGATAGTATTACTCCTATTGAGCCTATTTCCATTCCTTCCTCATCATCACCTTATTTTGGTGATGGTTTACTTCTTTTGCCTAAGATGGATCCTTTACCCACCAAATGGACTGATGAGTGTTCTTAAACATCTTCCACTCTTATTTTACCTCATTATATGAGTGATTATACTAAGACCACTCACCATCATATTAATTTCTTCCATGGGATAGATAACCATTCTTCCACCCATTGTTGCAAGTTATGACAATATCTTGATACCTTGCATCCTTCTTCCCTGTCATCAAATAAAGTTATACCTCCCCCAAAGGTACTTCTTAAATATTTCCCAAGAATGGTGAGGTATATTGTTTATGGAATCTATGTGGCATCCATCATATTGATCATTTTTTCATCTTGTAACATCTCAAAGATCACCTTGTAACCATTCCTGGACCTTATACCACTCCTTCCATACATCATTCCCACAAGAAGACTCCTCCTTCTCCTATGGATCCACATATAATGGTTCCATCACCTCTTATGGTCCCTTCACCACATTTTGTGACTCCACTTATGATTCCTTCACCTATATACCTTCCCTCACGTATGGATTCTTCTCCCCCCGTGAGTCCTTCACCCATGAATCCTTCTCCATCGATGATTCCTTATCCTCCCATAGATCACACTCCCATGCATTCTCCTGACCAACCTTTGCATAATTTTCCTCCTCATCATGATCCTTTGACCATTCTTAATTTTTAAGTTAAGGATATTAGAAAATAAGTATTTACATGGTATTCAGTGAATATTGATGAAACCTTAGCAGCAGTGCATATCCAACTTCATAGAGACCTATCTGATTTATTGGATAATATGTGTGGATAGATTTATCATTATTTATGAGCACATGCATGGTGATTTCACATTTATATTTAGATTGGATGTTTTCTCCATCTCATTTTTATCTGTTATATCATTTGACACTATGTCAAATTTTTTCTTATCTTATATCATGATTTCTTACTTGATGTACCACAGATTGGACCCAACATTCCTAAAAACCACCATCTTTTAATAATTTTTTTTTCTTGTTGCTACTTGCCAATGCTATTTTGGCATCCTTTGGGTTTTTTATTTTATGAGTTGCTTTATAAGACCACATATAGCCTAAAATTCCTCACAAAATAACCATATTTTAATCATTTTTTTTGTTGTTGTTGGTTGCCAATACTATTTTGGCATCCTTTGGTTTTTTCTTTTATGAGTTGCTTTATAAGAAGGCTCCCCTAACTTTATTTTTCTCTTACTTATCAGTACCCTCATGGGTTTTAATTTTATGAGTTACTTTGTAAGGCTATGAATAAGACCCAACCCTCCTCATAAAATTACCATCCTTTTCATGTTCTTAATCATTTTTCTCAAACTTTAGATTTTACTTCTCTTTCTAAATAAAATCTGCACAAAAATCTATGTTATCATATTTTCCTTCATTTCCCTCTTTCTTATGATAAGGAATCACAATTTACTATCATTGTATCCCTTCTTATCCTTTGTCACATTTTTAATTTTATTTTAAGTAATTTAAATTGTTTCATGTGTCATTCCTCTTGATGTCCCCTTCCTTTCATCTCCACATTGGATAAAACAAGGTCAAAGTCAAGATATAACTTCTATTTCATTTATATTTATGAGACTCTTAGACCCCATGCTCCTTGAAGTTCTCTCTTAGCAACCTTATCCCAAGTATTCAAATGAAAGTCATCTTTAGCACCCATGTTTGGTTTTACAAATATGTATGGAGGAAGAATAGAAAAATCCATCAAGAAAGTTAAAATCCAAATCATTTTAAACAAAATCCAATGATATCTAAAAGGCATTATATAAATCTCAAAAGTCAAATTCACATCAAAATATGTGATTTCAAGCACATCTCCTATCTCCAATTGAATCTCAAACTCCACAGTCAACTTCACATAAAGTTAAAGTTCTTTGGGGTGTGGTAGGCCAGTAGATTGGAATAGAAGATTTTTTTAAAAAAGTCTATGGTGTTACCTAATTTCTCATGTAAGTGCCCAATCTTTATATTATGTTAAAATTTTTGTAAAGGGTCCTGAAGGATATGGAACACATCATGTAGAGATAGATCCATTTTACTTTTCATGCATTTAGACTTCATGGGATGATATATATACTCTATTTGTTGACCTAATTGTAGACACCGCAAACGTGTCTGCACCATGGTCCTCCGCCTTATCCACCTCAACCCCTATCCTAACCCTTGGCCTTGGTTCTCTCCATCCATTTGATTAAAATAAACTTAAATATTTTAAAGTGGCCCCCTTTCCACCCCACCCTTGCCACCTTGGATCCTCCCTTGAATCCCTCCACCTTCCCCCTAGCATTTATTATGCCAAATCTCTTCATTATCTTCCCCCCACGCCCATTTAAGCTTCCTCATGACCGTTCTTCCCACAACCCCTCCCCTGGCGGCGTGTAAGAATGGGCAGAGGCTATTTTTAGCCTCTGTCCCCATTCTGCCACCACCGACGTCGGCGACCCCTCGGTCGACGTCGGCAAAACTACCGGCGTCGGCATCCTTCATTACCCCTTTCTGCATCCGTTGCAGCCCCCTAGACCCTTGAGCTCGAAAATAGAATTCTCTTGGCATTTTGGCATTCGTCTCTCCTCCGTCTGGACCTCGTGCAATAGTAGCAACAAGTGCAAAAGGCTCTGGATCAGGGATTTTCTTCTTGACAAGTCTTTCGTGGCTCCAACAACAGCGCTCCCACTCTCCATTCGACAAACAAAAAGCTGTGTCCTTCCCCTGAGAGGCTAAAAAGCCTTCTCAAATCCTATCCCCTGTCCATCTCACTCTTCCCTGTCTCCCTTTCTACACAATCCCAGACAACTTCCTCATTCCCCTATCAACAAAGACCCTGCACAAGGCACCCAATCAGAACTAGCCCATTCCCTAGTGCATCCAAATTCGTCTCCGAACTCTGTCTTGCCCCTGTTCATAAACTGGACCTGTTCACAGCCCAAAAACCAAACCAGACCTGACCACAGGCCACAACCCCAACCGACGCCGGTCACTTCCCCAACTGACGTCAGCAGTATAACCGACGTCGACAGATCAGCTAACCGACAGCAGCAACATTTCTGACCTCGACAACTGTCATCAGCCCGACATCTCCTTCAGGTGTCATTCCTCCACAGCCAAAGAGGGGTGCTCACAAACATCTGGATTATGGTGCGCGATCTTTATCCAGGTACCTCACAAGCCTTGTCCATTATTCTTTAGTTTCTTCTCTCTCTTAAATCTGAAAAACAAAATTTTGAATAGAAACATTCTGGCACGCCCAGTGGGACCCTAGGTTCCTCCTGGGTTCCTTTTCTTCTTCATTCATTTAGGAGCATTAGGTTCTTACCTTTTCTCCTCCTTCTTTTCTTCTCAATGACACTATAAGCAGGACTAAAACGAATCTTTCTTCCTTGCATTTCTAGACTAGTCTAAACATCATACTTTCAACCCTTTCTCAAACTTGTCTTCATAACAAACATCACATTTCAACTTGGGCATTAAAACACTTTGCATTCATTTCTGCTTGTGCTTGCATCTTCTTAGTCCACATCTAGTAACTTAGACGCATATTGAATAAATCGTAGACACTTGATGTTACACTACCGAACCACATGCACTAAAACGAGCATAAAACTTATCTGAGACAAGGCCTGACTGGGATTTCATCCCCCAGCGGATACCTTACCCGTCCCGGTGACCCTACTTGGATTTCATCACCAAGGGGGAAGCCCACTCCATTCTCTGGCGGAGGATAAACTCTAGGCGAGGTATATCTTGGCTAAGTGAGACCAGCTAACCACTGGAATCGTGAAGTGAGGGGAGCTTACTCCTTAGCACCAGGCCACGTACCAGACCCTAACACAGATTTTTGAGCACCTAAAATAAGACTTGAAACCAGCTCTAGACTACTTCTTCCAGGACCTTCTTGATAGCCAATCTCTCTAAACATTCATCTAAGGCATAAGCCACAAATTCTAAAGTCAATTCCTAGGATTTATCGCTTAGGCTTGTCTATCTCTCTCTGTTTTCCTCTTCTCATCTGTTTGTTTGAGTGAGTGAGGATGATTTCTTCTTTGTTTTTCCAAGAATATTCAAACCTTTTGGTTCTCTGGAAAACACAGTCACCGACATCAGTTCTGCCACCGACGTCGGCTTTCCCCTGTCACCGGCATCGGTCTTGTCACCGACGTCGGCTTTCATCTCTTATCGGCATCGATTATCTGACTGACGTCGGCTATCTACATTACTGACATCGGTTTTTAAACTGACGTCGGTCTCTATCACTGTCCTTTTTTTTCAAAACCAGCAGCCTAAAACCTGTCCCTTCTCTACCAAAGACTCCATCCTGGTTTTTTGAAACTGAACAACACAGTTCCTGAAACCTGAACCTTCTTTGCCTTGCATGGTTTTGACTCGTAGCCAAGCCAAAGCTCTTGTCAACCACGCCAGCCGTCAACCACTTCCGTCTACCCCATCCGTGACCAAGCCTACAATGGAGTTCAACTCGGAGACCGAAAGAACTCCCATTCGTCCAACCCCGCAGCAGACTCCCATTGTCCAAGAAGGGGACCAAGATTTCGAACGATTCTTGGACCTCAACGTCAAGGCCTTGCAACACTATCTCGTGCATAGCCGAACGTGAGACTCCTTAGGCAATCCAATCTACGGAATGCCAACCTCCCTTGTCGCGACTACGGCTGTATCAACAACATCTGTAGTTCAACCTTCAGACACTCAAGCCATCGCTTTGACCACTGACCAAACTTTGACCAATCCTCCAGGTGTGGCCGGATCTCCCTCTATCATTGGGCCCACTTCCACCAGGGTTCCGGCCCCCTGTCAACCCCAACCCGCTCAACCGCTATCCACTCCTTTTCAAAACCTTGTCATCTCTATTCCGCCTACCCTGGCCCCTATCAACACCCGAGTGGCTTCTTACCCCTTGGCCCCCGTTACCACAGTCCAACCTCTCGTGGCAATAATGGGCCCAACTATGTCTTCTACCTAACCACCTTTAGCCTCCACCTTTGCCCCTGTGATTAGTCATCCGTACATTGTACAACTGACTATGTCACACGCCTCCTCTAGCCTCTTCCAAGCACCCTACAACTTAGGGGGCGCGTAACCCATCAATCCATCGGTAGACATCATCAAAATGCTGATGGACAAGATGACCAGTCTTGAGACCTCTGTTTCCAGCTCGCGCAATGCTCTCTCATACGAGCAGATCTGAAACGAGCCCATTCACCCTTCTGTCCCAATCAGACCATATCCTAGCTAGTGGGAGCTTCCAAAGTTTTCTCACTTTCAAAACAAGGAAGACCCACAGCAACACTTGTGGGCATTCAGACATGCCTACTACCTCATTGGCCATGACGATGCATTACTCTTACGCACGTTTCCTATGTCTCTCTCGGGTGCTGCACTTGACTGGTACAGCTCCTTTCCTAGCCATTCTCTCTTCTCATTCACACAATTAGCTCAGCTCTTCCTCGATCACTTTTCCATCAACATAACCAAAAAGGTCTCAATCACGGACCTCTATTCTATTCGACAATTCAAGGACGAGTCCATAGCTGACTTCGTTGCTCGATGGAGAGGCCTCATCAATCAACTCTCCTTTTCCTTACCCCAGGTTGAGCTTATTGAACTCTTTTCCCAAGCTTGTGCCAGACATATCTCTTCCACCCTGAGGGTTCAAACCTTCCACACTTTTGATGAGGCCTTCACGATGGCCCGCAAACTTGAGTTGCGTGCCATCGAAGAGAATAAAGTCAAGTTGCAGAGTAAGAATCCCAGCTCTAAGACCAATGACTCTTCTTCTACTAAGCCATCATCATCCAATTCTAAATCCAAGGCTTTAGCTAATGCCATGGTTGTCAGACCTTCATCTTCTTCGACCAATCAGCCTGAGCCATCCACATCTCAGAGCGCTACTCGCCAATTCTAGCAAAGATACGTGCAACGATGATATACTCCTCTTGGAGAATCATATGCATCTGTGTTGGAAAAGCTTGTTAAATAGGGGGCCCTCAATCTCCCTCAAGCCTGACCTCCTCTGCAATTCGATCCCTCACGCGCCATCCCCACGTGGTATCAGGAGCAAGACTTCTGCAGCTTCCACCGTGTTAAGGGCCATGACATGGAAAATTGCAAAAATTTTAAGAACATAATCCAAGACATGCTTGAAAAGGGGGATCTCATCTTAGACAATCCAAATGCACCTCCTAATCAGGCCATTGACATCTTCAAACAACCTTTCCCCAATCATCCGCCAACTCAGAACAATGTCCAGACCTTAATTGACGACAATCATAAACACAACATTTGAATAGTCAATACGGTCTCTCCCTTCATCCCCAATCAACCTCAAGAGGTTAGTCCATCAATCAGTCCATCACATGTGGACGAGCCTCTCTCCCCGACTAGTTCTCCATTGACCTCTGTCATCTTGGAGGATGCCTCGGCCTTACCAGCACCGCCGGTCTCACCATCCTCCTTTCTACTGCCTATGGAGGACCCGACCCTTCCTACTCCTCAACCACAAGTGGAGGGCACCATCATCCCTGCCCTTTACCCGCTGGAGGAGCCTCGCTCCCCGATTTCTTCTCCACCCAGGGAAGAACCTATCTCCCCTTCGTCTTCATCTAAATCTGTCATGACTTCACCACACCATGCGTCTAAGACCACTACACCCATCTCGTCTTCAACCTCGCAACCATCAACATCTTCTTCTCAGCCATTTTCCCGGTTAGTGGAGAAAATCGCACTTCTCTCTCTGAGGAAAGTGACGCCTCAGGTGTTGTGGGAGCGTCTTAAAGCCCTTCAACATACCCGCGCCCTCTCATCACATGTTGTTAATCCTCCCAAGGCGAAATCTCGTCAGACTCTTGACAAAGACCAGACTCTCAAACCTCGACCAAACCCATCCAAATTGAAACCTGCATCTATCTCATCTAAACCCATCAAGTCATTTGGCGTTCGTCCTGCCTCCACCCTCACTCACCCGCAAGTGAAGGTGGACCTAGGCCAGACCTTGACTAGCAGTAGTCTTCCAACCAAGTTAGAGAAGACTGCCAGACCACAGAAATGAACGCCTCCTTTCCCATCACCATTGCCATCCATTTTGGGCCCCCATCCTTCAACCTTGGCTAGCATCCTTCCCACTCCAGCCTTCAACCAAAACTCATTGCCTCCTTTGCTTCCTCTGCCTACCTCCAGTCGTCCCTCTCCCAAAAAGGCGGTATCAATCACCAAGAAAGAGCCGTCTCCGTCTGTCACTGCGCCATCAACCAATAAGGTGGTGCGGAAATCTCTTCTAACCTCCCCTAAGCGAAAGTCACCAACCTCGCGCATATCAACTAGCGTGGACCCTTTAGTGGGCTCGTACTCATTGATATTGCGCCGACTTCTGCAGACCTCCAACATAACCCTTCCCCCCATCAAGCCTTTCCAACCTCTCGGGTCCAAGCCCTCCTGGTTCGATGACACGAAAATTTGTTTATATCATCGTACACCAGGACACGATACCGAGGCTTGCTGTGCCCTCAAGGCCGTCATCCACCACCATATGGAGAAAGACACTCTTCTCCTTGAGGACATTCTTGACCAGACCCTGACTCCTTCTCGTCCAACCTCTTCAAAAACGTCAACATCTCACCAGCAAGACATGACCCCTTCTTCGCCTCCCATTTTCGAAATCAATGCTATCCGTATAACCACTAGGTCGCAAAAAGACAAGGCCAAAGAAAAAGCTGGCATTCCTTGGACCTATCCCTTCGTCAAGCCACCTCTTGCGCCCAAGCCTAAAATTTCTATCCTTGGCGTGTCCCAACCTTCTTCATCTTCCTCTTCTGGGCTAATTCACGACTCCATGCTGAAGCAGCTTCACCAGACACTTGTAAAGATGTCTCTTTATGACCTTATCCAAACCTCGCCTCAGCACCGTCAAGCCCTTATCCAAGCCTTGCAGGCAATGGAGGTCCAACCTGAGGACCCCCAACCACTCGCTGCCCTCATCCATTCTTTGTCTCCTATCGCCTCCATCACATTCAACGATTCTGAGATTCCCACATCTAACACGGAAGATCAAAACGCCGCCCTCTTCATCACTGCCTATGTTGATCAGACACACATTAAACACATTATGATCGATGGTGGCACTAGCATTAACATAATCTCTACCCACGCCTTTGATCAGCTGGCTCTTCCCAAGAATTGCATCTCCAAAACTGATGCGATCTTACGCTCTTTCAACGACACCACCGCCACGACCATTGGCACAGTCATCCTTCACATTTGCGTTGGTCCTCGCACAGTCCTGGAGCTCTTCTATATCATCAAAGGAGAGTTTCAATACAACCTTCTACTGGGCCAACCTTGGATCCGTGCCATGGCCTGTATACCCTCCACCCTGGACCATTATGTGAAGTTCGAGCATGACAGGCAAGTCCACACCATCCCTACTGACCCTTCACCCTTCAAAACTTGCAACACAACCTACCGTCCCAACGATGTCCTCATTACCATCAAGCCGTCAACTCCGGCACCGCCTCCATCTGCAGAAGCTTTGACCAGTTCGCAATCAGCGGTTGCCCTCACCCCTCCTCTTCAAGCGCTGACCAAAGAACCCATGGAAGACATCTTCCAATGACTATCACTTGGGGAATATCACTTGTTGACCCTAGACATGTTCCAAACTCCGCAAGAGTATGGACGCCTTCACCTCAGTCCCAATTATGACCATCGGGTCGGGACGGTCATCCCTTATGGTCCTCCTCACTTCCAAACTAACTTTGTCTACGGGGGGCTTAATCAAGCTCCTACCAATGGCAATTCCCTCTCTTCACCCCAACCTTTCACATCTTATTTCTCATTTCTTGGCAACCCCGCCTTTGCACACACTTACCTTTATAGGTGTGCATGGAAGGGTTTTGGTTTCGGACGATATGAGCAGGGCTCCCATCAGCCCATCAAGCCGCTCAATGATCACGATGCCAAGAAATGGTATGGCCTGGGATATCATGACCCCACTCAGGCTCCTTCTGACCTTTGTCCTGAGCCAACCATCGACCAATCTCCTCCAGACTCGCCCATTTCTCCTTCGTCACCTACGGAGTCAGTGGTTTTCATCCCTCCTAGTTTTTTTTTCCATAAACACCATCCGCTTGGAACCCCTGACCTATCAGCTCAATGGGGTGCCCAGGTCTCTCCCTCTCATTTTTCCTAGCATGGTAGAGGATGAGTCGGCAACCATTCACACTATCCACTGCGTTGATGATGACGCCATCCTTTCCTACATGGGTGCCGATGACTCTTTCATCCAGCGTTTCCTCCCTTTCGAGACCCAGGTTATGTTAAATGAATCTGCCATTGACATTAACCTCCCTTCTTCTTCTGATGTTCCTCACATCTTAAATATTGGCCAATCTTTAGATGCTCAGGAGCAGCTTGACTATGTCCAGTTCCTTTCCAACCATAGCAAGGCCTTTGCCTGGACTTACAGCGACATGCCTAGCATCAACCCCACCATTGCTACCCATAACATTGTCACCAAACCAAAGGCTAAGCCTGTTAGGCAGAAGATTCGAAAGATGCATCCTCGCGTTGCACTCCTTGTCAAAGAGGAACTTTAATGCCTTCTTTCTGTCTCCTTCATCCAACCCATCGATTATCCATAGTGGGTCTCTAACATCGTCCCAGTTACTAAAGCAACTGGGGGGATTCAGATCTGCATGGACTATCGCGACCTTAACCTAGCCTATCCCAAAGATGACTTTCCTCTTCCTAACATTGACCAGCTTGTTGATCTCACGACCGGCCATGAGATGCTATCTCTCATGGATGGGTTTTCAAGATATAATCAAATCCTAATCGCACCAGAAGATCAGCACAAGACTACCTTTATCACCCCATGGGGGACTTTTTTCTATTGAGTCATGCCTTTCGGCTTGAAAAATGCTGGTGCCACCTATCAACGTGCCATGACCTACATTTTCCATGATCTCCTCCACAAAATCATGGAGGACTATGTGGATGACCTTCTCGACAAGTCCAAACTTCACCGCGACCACTTGACCATTCTCACAATCATCTTCTCTCACCTTCTTCAATACAATGTCCATCTTAACCCTAAGAAGTGTGTCTTTGGGGTCCTCTCAGGCAAACTTCTCGGCTTCATCATTTCTTTCCGTGGTATCGAGATAGATCCCGTCAAGATCCGCTCTATCCTCGAAATGCCACCCCCGACCAATCTCAAGCAGCTTTGCAGTCTACAAGGGAAGCTCTAGTCCATTCACCGTTTCATCTCGCAGCTTTTAGACCACTGCCAACCTTTCCATCACCTCCTTAAGAAGGACGTCTCCTTTAAATGGGATAAGGACTGTCAAGAGGCTTTTGAAGCCCTCAAAAGCTATCTAGTCTCTCCACCAGTCCTCATTCCACCTAAAGATGACCAACCCTTCTACCTTTATATCTCTGCTACCAACCATTCGTTAGGTGCCATGATCACGCACCGAGACGAGCATCATCATGAGCAAGCGGTTTACTACATCAGCCAAACACTGGTCGACTATGAAACTCGGTATACTCATACCGAGAAACTCTGTTTGGCATTAGTCTTTTCTGCCACCAAGCTCTGCCACTATCTTCTCAACCACAAAACCTTTGTCGTCACTCACAGCGACCCTCTCAAGTACATGCACTCCAAGCCATATCAGAATCAACGTATGGCTCGGTGGCTCATGCTGCTTGTAGAGTTTGACCTCGAATTCATCCAGCAGAAATCTATCAAGGGGCAAGCCATCGCTGACCAACTGGCAGATGCCCCTCTTCCCGACAACCAACCTTCCGACTGTGAGTTCCCTGACGAGTCTATCGCTACCCTTTCCACCGATGACACCGTTTACCAAATGACTATGTTCTTTGACGGCTCCAAATGTCAACTCGGTGGGGGTGCGAGGGTCATCCTCATCCCACTCGAAGGGGAGCCCATGCCTCTATCTTTTAAGCTTGACTTTAATTGTACCAATAATATGACCGAATATGAGGCCTTAATTTTGGGACTTCAGACTGCCCTTTCCCTCCACATCAAGTCTATCAACATCTTTAGCGACTCGCAGCTCGTCGTTAATCAAGTTAACGGTTCATATCTCTATAAAAATGAAGTTTTACAGAGGTATAAGAATCGTGTTGACCTTCTTTTGGCATCTTTCGACCATTACCTCTTGCAGACTGTTCCATGCTCTACAAACAAGTTTGCCGACACCATGGCTTCTCTTGCTTCACATATCCCATCTTCATCATCATCATCTCGCCTTTTTGTCATAGTGCATCGCGTACCTTTGCCTTCATACATCTCTCCTCACATCGACCATATCAACACTATCAATTCTAGCCCACGAGATGACTGGTATAAGCAACTCGTGGACTACTTGTCTCTTTCTGTCACTCCTCCCAACCTCTCTAGCAATGCGCGGTGAGCTTTCATCAAGCGCACAACTCGCTATACCATGCTAGGGGGTCTTCTTTATAAGCAAGGCTTCGATGGCCTCCTCCTTCGCTATCTAACCTCCACTGAAGCTCCTCAAGCCATAAAGTAAGTCCACGACGGGATTTGTGGTGGGCACTTCAGTGGAAACTCGGTTGCCAAGCGCATCCTTCGCCTGGGTTATTATTGGCCCACCCTTCATCAAGACTATAGCGACTATGTTCGACGTTGCATCAAGTGTCAGCAGCACTCTAACCTGCTTCATCTCCCTGGCCATGCCTTGCAAGTTGCGTAGGATTTTTGGCCTTTCTCTCAATGGGGCTTGGATCTCATCAGTGAGATCAACCCTCACTCGTCTCTTCGTCATCAGTCCATCATCACTGCCACTGAGTATTTCACCAAGTGGGTGGAAGCCATTCCTCTTGTCTCCACAAAAGCCAACAAGATTGTCGACTTCATCAGCAGCCACATCATCTGTCATTTCGGTGTCCCTCACAAAATCATCACTGACAACGGCAAGTCCTTAAAAAACAAGACTATCCAAAAACTATGTGACTCATTTGGCATCAAACTTAGCTTTTCTTCGCCTTACTACCCACAAGCAAATGGGCAGGCTGAGGCTTCCAAAAAAATTCTCACCAAAATTCTCATGAAGGTGGTCAATGATACAGGAAGGGATTGGCACATCATATTCCCTTCGCTTTGTGGGCCTACCACACCAGCATCCGAACCTCTATGGGTGCTACTCCCTTCTCCCTCGTGTACGGAACAGAGGCTGTCTTACCTCTCAAAGTGCAGATCCCGTCTCTCCGCATCTCCCTGCATGACATTCTCTCCAACGATGACTTTCATCAAGATCACTTAGCTCAACTTGAGTTACTTGACGAGTGCCATCTTGCTGCCCTCAATCATCTCCATGTCTACCAAAGTCGCATAAAGTGGGCCTACGACAAAAATCTGCAAGAACGAGACTTCAACATCGGAGACCTCATCCTCAAAGAGAATCAACACGTGACCAATATGGAGCGAAGTAGATGAGGCAAATTCACCCCCAATTGGCTTGGACCTTTTATCATCACGCACAAGTATGGGTCAGGGACTTATCGTCTGTCTTCCCTTGACGGACAGCCAGAACCTGAGCCTCTTAATGCGTTGCATCTTCGACCTTTCTTCTGTTAGTCGAGTACTCGTCTACTTGACACGTAACTTGAGCTCGTCCCTTGAGCAATCCTCGTCCTCTTGATCCTCATCCCTTTCAACCCTATTTCCCTTTAACAAGTCCTCTACAACCTTTTTATGATGCATGGATGCTTTGTCCTAATAAAAGGGGAGTCCTTGAACTTCTACAGCCTTGTCCATGACTCAAATCAAAAAAAAAAAAAAAAAAATCATCAAAATCAAGATGTCAAAACATATCCAAGGTCACAAAGTCAAATTCAAAAAGACAGACTGCTCCCTCGAAGGATAGCTACACTAACATTGCTGTAGCTAATAGACTGATCCCTCGAAGGACAGCTATTCAAACATTATAAAGTAGAATTATAGACCACTCCCTCGAAGGATGGCTATGACTAAATCTTGCTACAAACAGCAACCTTTCTTAGAAGCTTCCCGCATTGATCAGCTTCGCAACATGACCACTACATCAAAAGACATCTCTATGTAGGCTTCTCGCATCGATCAACCTGCACCCAAAAAAAAAAAAAAAAAAAAAAAAAACGGGTCATGGACTTGGCTTGTAGTTGTCTCAGGGTCTCCTATAAAAAGGGGCAAGGTTATTCCTGCTCTTAAACTGGGTTACCCTATCCTCCTTCTATCACCTTCTTAGGGGACTTCGAGCTCACTTTAATGTCAAAGTGATTCGATTACCATTCTAACACTACACTGGTCAACGACGTAATGCATGAATGGGGCTTTGGTTTTAATAACCCTTATCTATGCTTCCTTTCTGGTCCTTGTCAATGAAAGAGCAATTTGCCTTTCATCTTTTCTCTACACTCTGGTCACATTTAACCACATCAATTGTCGACTCATCCTTAACCAAGCCATTTTCATCATTTTCAGCTGACATCATCCTAGTCTATTTCACATAGTTTCTATGGACACCAATACACATGGAAATTACCGACCAGACCCAATTTATGTTAAGCATAAACCAATACTTGCTGAAGCATAAATAGACTTCCATTCATTTTTAGCATACATTCATCACGACTATGGAAACTTGCTAGGGATGAAAGACCTTTTGACTAATGTTGCAGAATACACCATTTGGAAAAGGCTGCAGCATCATCTTATCTTCATCTTACCCTCATCATTTTGACACTTGACCACATCCAATCATTGATCAATCTGACCTTTAGTCTGAACTACATTGGTCTGAGGCCCTATGACCAGGGCTATGTAGGCAGCACTCAGATAACACATTTTTTGAGGTTAGCTCGACCACCCCCGTTTGTTCATCTCTATGATGGACAAACCTTCTCTTCTTTGACTTTTATCACGCCCAACTCTGTTTTCTTCGACCAAGACCAATCATTTTCTTTGACCAAGACCAATCAACCTCTTTGACCCTTCTTCCCTTTTTAGGGAGAACTACATTGGCCTGAGGCCCTTCACACAAGGGCTATGTAGGCAGCACTCAGATCACATGACGTTTTCTGAGGTTAGCTCGGCCACATCCTTTCGTCCATTCCTCCCATCGACCACCTGACCATTGGAGATCATGCCTATCTCCTTCGACCTCGACTACTTCCAAGCCAATGTTGCCTTGGTTGTTTTTGCGTGTGTGCTACCTCACGGCTGGTTAGCAAAATTGTTCGCAGACCTTATTTTTGACCCTTCACAAGTATAGGATCGCAATCCGGTTGATCCCTACTACCTGTGACTTTTTCGTGTCTCTGGGAGCACTTCCTGAGCCTGGGATACCTGGAACACGATGACCATTTGGAGCTTTGGCTTAGATTGAGTGACCCGATCAGCAGATGACTAAATGCTACGGCCCGGTTACTTCACTTTTGGCACTCGACCCTCGACATGCGACAATTTGACCCGACCCTCCCGTGAAGTGGACTACGCGCAAGCACGACTACTGCAACATTTTCACTCACTCTCTTCTATCCCTTTCTCTGTCAAATCGACACTCGATCTTCAGTTCCCTTCTCTTGACTATCACTTTGAGGGGGGAACACCTCATCCTTTTTCTGGGGCAACCAACTCCTTTTTTTGTCTTGCAGTTCGTCAAGAACAACCAACAAGACAAAAAGGGGCAAATGTAGACACCGCAAACATGTCTGCACCATGGTCCTCCCCCTTATCCACCTCAACCCCTATCCTAACCCTTGGCCTTGGTCCTCTCCATCCATTTGATTAAAATAAACTTAAATATTTTAAAGTGGCCCCCTTTTCACCCCACCCTTGCCACCTTGGATCCTCCCTTCAATCCCTCCACCTTCCCCCTAGCATTTATTATGCCAAATCTCTTCATTATCTTCCCCCCACACCCATTTAAGCTTCCTCATGACCGTTCTTCCCACAACCCCTCCCTTGGCGGCATGCAAGAATGGGCAGAGGCTATTTTTAGCCTCTGTCCCCATTCTGCCACTGCCGACGTCGGCGACCCCTCGGTCGACATCGGCAAAACTACCGGCGTCGGCATCCTTCATTACCCCTTTCTGCATCCGTTGCAGCCCCCTGGACCCTTGAGCTCGAAAACAGAATTCTCTTGGCATTTTGGCATTCGTCTCTCCTCCGTCTGGACCTCGTGCAATAGTAGCAACAAGTGCAAAAGGCTCTGGATCAGGGATTTTCTTCTTGACAAGTCTTCCATGGCTCCAACAACAGCGCTCCCACTCTCCATTCGGCAAACAAAAAGCTATGTCCTTCCCCTGAGAGGCTAAAAAGCCTTCTTAAATTCTATCCCCTGTCCATCTCCCTCTTCCCTGTCTCCCTTTCTACACAATCCCAGACAACTTCCTCATCCCCCTGTCAATAAAGACCCTGCACAAGGCACCCAATCAGAACTAGCCCATTCCCCAGTGCATCCAAATTCATCTTCGAACTCTGTCTCGCCCCTGTTCATAAACTGGACCCGTTCACAGCCCAGAAACCAAACTAGACCTGACCACAGGCCATAACCCTGACCGATGCCGGTCACTTCCCCAACTGACGTCGACAGTATAACCGACGTCGATAGATCAGCTAACCGACAGCGGCAACATTTCCGACCTCGGCGACTGACATCAGCCCGACATCTCCTTCAGGTGTCATTCCTCCACAGCCAAAGAGGGGTGCTCACAAACGTCTGGATTACGGTGCGCGATCTTTATCCAGGTACTTCACAAGCCTTGTCCATTATTCTTTAGTTTCTTTTCTCTCTTAAATCTGAAAAACAAAATTTTGAATAGAAACACTAATACTTGTGTAGCTAAGAGAAGTTCTTCATAGTCGTTAAGGTTGAAAGTCCTCCTGTTTTGACAAACCTAATTTGAGTGTCTTGACTTAGATAAAGAGTTCCTCTACCTTGGTTTTTCCTTCATTCTCCCCTCTACCCATTTCATTTCCCCCCTTGTTAGGAAAATTATGATTCCAAATCTATTTTCCCTTCTTTAATTTCTTCTTCTTCACTTCTTAAAAACATGATAGCACTACTTTGTTTAAGTTTTATCTATCCTTAGAATGAAATAACATGTTCGATCAACTTTGGATTATAACTTTATTTACACCATGATTTTATATTTTGTGGTTGGCTTGTTACTTCTCACTCATCAATGTTGTTTTCCATTTTATGCATCCTTTTTCCATTGATGATTAAGATGTGAATTGTTACTAATCACTCATCAATGTTGTTTTACTATTTTTGTAGTCTTTTTACCATTAATTTGTTTTCATTTTGTTTTACCATCATGTTTGACATGTATCCTTAGTTTGAATTGGTGAGTTTTCCTTTCTAAGTTTTTTAGTCTTTAGTAGCATTGGATTTTTGATTACCTAATTTACTCTTGTTGTTTGACTTGGTCATTTGGTCTAACATAGCACTTGTCACCCCAGATTATGAAATTTCCCAAGTACATCCCATCCTCATAGCACCAACTATCTTGGAGTTTCTTACATTTGGTTTTTCTCTTTAGTTTTATATTTTTGGGTTTTTTTTTAAATTAGTCCTACACCCTACACAATCAACACTAATAATAAAACAAACAACCATCTTATGATAAAGTTAAGTCAAGGTATGCATCACATTTAATTTTTAGTTATTTAATTTTTAGATTAGTTTCCCTTTCAGTTATTTAATTTTATTTATTTTTTCTTTAAAATACTGTAACATTTTTTTAGCATCAACATTATATGTGTCCTTATGTTCTATCTCAAAGCACCATCCCCTAATACACCTTAGTGATATGTGATGAACTTCAAGTCGGGAATATGTATACATAATATTTTTAACTTTTATTAAATATTGATTCTTTACATCTTATAGGAACCTACCAAGACTTAATCTCTCTGAGTACACACCCTAAGGGGTACATTGCGAAAGGGGTGGGTAAACCTTTGGTGCTTCAAAGGATTATTGTCCCTTATTTCCACATTATTACCAATCTAACTAGATCCTAAAACCTTTTCTTAAGCTACTTATCCTCCCTTGAGTATTCCTACATTATTTTCCTCCTTTCATTCCTACTTTTCTTATCTTAAACTCCTTTTGGACTATTAGTTATACTAGGTTAACTGGGTCAACCCAGTATAGTTTAGGGGTATTCTTTACTTTCTTGGTTTGTTAGCCTTTCAACCAACCTAGCACTAACCTAGTAAATTATCCCCAAAAACACAATGGGTTGACTAGGTCAACCCTATACAACCAATTTTCCTAGAAGGATTTAGGGTAATATCCACCTATATATACAAGATCATTTCAGTCATTATTCATATGTGCAATCAAGCATTATTATTCACTCATGCTTATTCACAATTTACTCTTCCACCATTCTACTTGAGGAAACTTATCTTAGGTTTATTATTTAAAGAATATATTCTCATGGATAAGTCTTAGATACTTTGTCCTTTCTTAGTGATCCTTACAAAACACCATTTCCTCTTATGAGTCCCCTTTGGCCAAGGGAGAGATTTAGTCTCGATGGGTTCACATTCAGGTAAGTATATTATAACTTTGTTCTCTTCTCTTTTAGTAGATATAAATAGCATAAGTGTTGGCTCAAATTATACTATCTTTCATATTTTATGTATTAGGTTGTTACTCATACTTACTGTAATTGAAGTTACTTATACATGTTTATTTTATTTCTTCTAACCCCCACTTTATGCCATAATATTTGGTGTACACTAGATTATATTTAATTTCTTGATATTAAAATAAAGTGAACATTTTAAACCTTAGGACTCCATTATGGTTTTTTTATGATTATGTTAGACTTTAGGCTTTGGAACCCTTACTAACATGATATGTTATGACAAGTGATACAATTGATATCCTAATCAAGTCTAGCAGATCCCCATATTTATGAGCCATTAAACATCTTGAGCATCTTTAGATCTCCATACACCATGAAGAACCACCAAATGTGCTTAATAGCCTTCTCTCTCAAGCTGGAAAAATTACCACCAAAATAACTTCATTTCAATTATAAAATTAAAAACATGCTCTCAACCAACTTGAGAACTCACCTTGAAAAAATCATGCCTTACTCTTTTTGATAATCTGATTACAAAACACTCTTATTCACACTAGGCCTATCTATCTTCCTTATATCCCTACCTAGAACTTGAAGAGACAAAAAAGTTTTTTAGACACAACTTAAAGACCTAAAACTTCATATCTAGGGCATTATCATATTCCCCCTCAATCACACAAAATTTCACCACCTAGATCATCTTCTATAGCATACTTCCTTACCAAATCTATTAGATAATTTGGCCTCCATCTTGACAAAAACATGAATAATGTGAGAACCATAAACCTTAAGATATCTATTAATCTTTATTTTATAACCCATTTGGCCCATTTAATGTATTAACAATCCTCATACCTCAACTCTTAAGAAAAACCACTTTTCTTAGCAAATCTCAAAACCCTAGAATCTCAAAACAAATAGAGCCAAAAAACCTCCTTCTAGTCAACATCTACCTCTAAAAATTCTTTCCCACCTAGAGACAGTCATCACATACTTCTAGAATAAAAAATTGAGTCACCATACCTTTGGAGACATAGACTTCCTGTAACCCATTTTAGGCATGTTTTCCCTTAAGCCAAAAACTATGAAAATCGAGAGCACACAAAAACATTTTAAATTGGCACAAATATACCTTTAGACCTAAAAAACACTTGAAGCACATCACAAAGAAATGAATATACCTTTATAATCACCAAACACTTCTTGAAATTCCATCAAACTCATTATGCCATTTGGATATACCCATTCTAACCCTACATAATAGCTCCTTCACAAGTCATTAGAGAAAGCTCATGAACCTATTACTCCCCCTTAACTAAATACCTTATTTGATTGGAATTTATCATCTTGATCACACAAAATTTCTTATCTACTAAAAATGTTCTATAAAGAAGCATAGATAAAGACCTCCTCTACACCATAATGCTCTACCATAGTGTGAAATAGGAGTTGCCCATAACTCATATTCCTTCTCCTCCTTGGTCATCTGATACTTATAGTTCTTCTTCTTTGGATTAAGATAAATAACTTCCTCATCCACTAAAACATTTTCCTTATTTGATAGGATTGGATTGGCAATACATGGAGAAAATAAAGACTCATGACATACCTTTTCTTTTGAAGAATTCAACTTTCAGTTTGGAACCTCATCACTAAGCATAGACAATTGATGTTCTTTACATGATACATGCTCAACAATAGAAAAATGTTCACTTGGATCCATACACACCTCAGAACTAGCCTCAATTAACACAATGGTCTTCTCCTTGAGCTTGGTCTCTTCATTCTCAACATGAGAAGATAATGAGAGCCCTTGGCACTCTTTAACTTTTGAAGTATTCTCCACCATATCAAATAGATTATTTGAACCTGTAGGCTCATCATGACTCACACTTTTCACCTTTGGCTTCCATGTGTTAACATGCCTTATTTCTTTCACTCTAGGAGCTTGATTAAACCTATTCTAGATTATATACCTTTGTTTATAGAACGTAACAATGTGACCTCTCTGTTCACAATTATATCACACCAAACCTTTTCCAAGAAATGTATCTTTCCTTACTTTATTTAGACAAAAATTTGTAATATTTTCTGTCATAACAATTAAAACACTTAACTCTTCTCATAAATTTTAACTGATGACCCCCATAAGATATGATCAAATAATCTCCTCCTGAGATAGACCATAGATTAAGCACCCAAGAAGTGAATTTAGATTGGATTGATAAACAAAGTTATGAATAAAACATAGGAGATGACCATACACATGTGGAAAACCTTGACCAATAACCCCAATAAGATATAACATTTTTTATCCAATCAAGCTAGGTCTTGATGATATAACTTTCATGAAGAACATTTCACCTTCCATTTTACCTACTTTTAGAAGTAAATCCTCATAGGAACTAGATAAATTCATCTTTGAGTTCTAGGTTCTCTACCAAACATATAAAATGGTTCATAAGCCTTGAGGGTAATTCTATTACCACTTGGGATGAAATGGAAATTGTATTTATATAAATGAATATTAGGATTATTTTAGGGTTAGAGAATGGAAATAAAACTTTTTCAAGATAAAAAATAATAATTATGAAACCTTAGAATATTACCTTGAAAGTTTTATATTTACCCATAAAAAGAGTGGTTACCAACTTATTGAGGAGGTTATCAAAATAGTATTTATTAAAGTGTTAGATGATGACGTATATGATTTTTTTAATATAATGGGAAAGGTCAACATTGAGGAGTTAACCTTTCATCAAATTTCAACATTGTGTACTAAATACTCTAGGACACGATCTAATATAAGGAAATTAAGGTTAAGAAATTCACTTGAAGTTGGCTAATTAATGGAAGAATTTTCCAATTTCAAGATAGACATTATAGTTCAATTGACATCTACCTTAGATGGACTCAAATAAAAATACAATAATACCAATACTAAATATTTTTCAATCTATTGTCTTAGATGTAGACTCAAACATGTAGTAAAAGATTGCCCTTTAGACAAAATAGAGGTATGTCATATTTTTGATCTAGATCATGACACCAAGAATTATAAACACCTCCTAATATATAAAATCAATTGAAACAATCATAATATACCATTTAGGAAGTAAAATTTATTCAAAGATAAGGAAACAAGTATTCCCAGCCTCAAAATTAGTTTGGTCAAAGATTTCCTCCCAATCCATGGATGACACCATGGTCTGGACAAGTCACACTACCAATATGGGGACCACCACATCCACAACCATGGGGTACTAAAGAAATGAATCCAAATATGTGAGGAATGCCTCAAAATTAACCTTGGTCTTAACAACAAAACCAACAACCACATTGGATATAACAACCACCAACTTAATGGTCAAATCAACAATATCATCCACAAAGAAGATTTCTTCCACAGTAGGCCTTGATGCCTCCATAGCCTCAACCACCACCAATTAAGTATCAGGTTAACTAACCACAATTACCTACCCAATTAGTGGAAAATTCAAAAAATAGGCAAAATTCACCTATCTATGGAGCTGATCAAGAAAATAATATTACAAGTGGTTTAGGTGAATGTAATAATATTCAACTTAGATTAGGGAAGGTAATAAGAGATTAAACTATTACCATAATTAAAATTAATAATTATTAAAATAATTGTGAGACACCTTTAATCCAATAACCAACAAAAAAAGGTATAATCCATAACCACACCAAACATAATTCAAGTTCCCCCTACTGTTTTATTTCCTGAAAGACTTAAAGAAGAGAAACCTAGGGAAGATTTTGAATTGCTACATGAATTAAATGATAAAAAGATAGAAATTACACTACAATTAAATACATTCCTAAAATAAATAAAATCATTAAAGGATTACAAATCTAAGCCATAGAAATAAAGAAATAGTATCCCAAAACATTTCAGGTAACTAGAAAAATTATTGATTTATTAGTAGGAAACATACTTATTCATAAATATGAATAACTTGGTAGTGTTGTGATGAATATGACAATTGGGAACAATTTTATTCCAAATGTGATTGTATATCTAGGTGCCACTATAAACATAATGAGAGGTATAATGGTAGCCTATAATTTTGGCACCACTTTTGGGGAATACATAGTCATCAATAAGTGTTAGTGAGATCCTACATTAGAGTTATATAGGGAAATTCAAAAGTATTCATAACTCAAAAACATAAAACTAATCTAAGAATCTTTAGATTAATGAACCACCTAAGAGATTCTCAATGATGGTTTATCTCTAAGGGTTCCAAAATAAATCAAGAATAAGAGAGGGTCAAATCCTTGATGGAAGATTAGGAAGTAATAGAAAGCCACTTGAAATCCATTTTTATGATTCTTCTCCTAAACAAGGTTCATCCTCATAAACAGATCCTACAAGAAGAATCCTATTTAGAAATCCTCTCTTATAGGGAGAATTGATCCTAAAAATCCTCTTTTTAGAATAGTTGGATTCGATCCACAAGCTATACAAGAAGAAGATATGATTAAAGAATCTCCTCTTGAGATAGACCATAGATTAAGCACCCAATAAGAAAATTTAGATTGGATTGATAACCAAATTTAGGAATCAAACATGGGATATGAATATACATATGTGGAAAACATTGACCGATAACCCCAATAGGATATAACTTTTGTTATCCAATCAGGCTAGGTCTTGATGATATAACTTTCATGAAGAACATTTCACCATCCATTTTACCTACTTTCAGAGGTAAATACTCAAAAGATATAGATAAATTTATCTCTGAGTTCTAGGTTCTCTACCAAACATATGATTATATCATAGATAATCAAAAGTTGAAATTATTCCCATCTATACTCAAGGATGCATTTATAAAATGGTTCATAGGCATTGAGGGTAATTCTATTACCACATGGGATGAAATTGAAATTGTATCTATAAAAATGAATATTAGGATTATTTTAGGGTTAAAGAATGGAAATAATTTTTTTTCAATATCAAACAAAATAAATATAAAACCTTAAGAGATTACCTTGAAAGGTTTATATTTACCCATAAAAGGAGTGGTTACCAACTCATTGAGGAGGTTATCAAAATAGTCTTTATTAAAGGGTTAAATGATGATGCATATTATTTTTTAAATCCAATGGGAAATTTTGACATTGAGGAGTTAACCTTTCATCAAATTTCAACATTGCGTACTAAATACTCTAAGACAAGACCTAGTATAAGGAAATTAAGGTTAAGAAAATCACTTGAAGTAGTTTAATTAATGGAAGAATTTTCCAATTTCAAGATATAAATTATATTTCAATTGACATCTACCTTAGATGGAATCAAATCAAAATCCAATACTACCAATACTGAATAGTTGTCAATCTATTATCTTAGATGCAGACTTAAACATGTAATAAAAGATTGCCCTTCAGACAAAATAGAGGTATGTCATATTTGTGATCTAGATTGTGACACCAAGAATTATAAACACCTTCCTAATATATAAAATCAAGTGAAACAATCATAACATACCATTGAGGAAGTAAAATTTATTCAAAGATAAGGAAACTAGTACTCCCAACCTCAGAATCAGTTTGATCCAAAATTTCCTCCCAATCCATGGATGACACCATGGTCTGGAAAAGTCACACTACCAATATGGGGACCACCACATCCAAAACTATGGGGTACTAAAGAATGGATTCTAAAGATGTGGGGAATGCCTCAAAATTAACCTTGGGCACAACAACAAAACCAACAACCACATTAGATATAACAACCACCAACTCAATGGTTAAATCAACAATATCATCCACAAAGAAGATTTCTTCCATAGTAGGCCTTGATGCCTCTATAACCTCCTCAACAACCACCAATTGAGTATTAGGTTAACCAACCACAATTACCTACCCAATTAGTGGAAAATTAAAAAAATAGGCAAACTTCACCTATCTATGGAGTTGATCAAGAAAATAATATTTCAAGTGCTTCAAGTGAATGCAATAATATTCAACTCAGATTAGGGAAGGTAATAATAGATTCACCTATTACCATAATTAAATTCATAATTATTAAGATAATCATGAGACACCTATAATCCAATAACTAACTAAAAAAAGGTAGAATCCATAACCACACCAACCATAATTCAAGATCCCCTTGCTATTTTATTTCTTGAGAGACTTAAGGAAGAGAAACCTAGGGAAGATTTTGAATTGCTACATGGATTAAAGGATACGAAGATAGAAATTCCACTACCATTAAAGACATTCCTAAGCTAAATAAAATAATTAAAGGATTTTAAATCTAATCCATAGAAATAAAGAAGTAGTATCCCAAAACATTTCAAGTAACTAGAAAAATTATTGACTTATTAGTAGGAAACATACTTATTCATAAATATGAAGATCTTGGTAGTCTTATGATGACTATGACAATTGGGAACAAGTTTATTCCAAATGTGATTGTATATCTAGGTGCCACTATAAACATAATGATTTCAACATAGTAGAGTCTTTATCTCTCATAGGACTTCAACTTATCAAAACAATATTACAAATAACAAGTCAATCCACTGTTGCCCCTAAAGGAACCATAGAGAATATACCAATCACCATAGAATCTTAGGAATACCATATTTATTTCATGATCCTTTAACTTAAACCAAAGAGGGTAGGGTATCTAATCATTCTTGGTAGACCTTGTTTAGCTACAATTTTAACATGAAATGACTATAGATCTAGAAACATAACCATTTCTAATGGAATTCATGCTAAATAGATATTTATTTATCTACCTGTTAGAACATTAATGGGTATTTCTAAACAAATATGGGTTGATTAACCTAAACCAAACTAGACTAGTGTGTCTTCCTTAGCCATGGTTAACATAAAAAAACATGCCCAAGAGTTTGAAGAATAAATGACAAAACATTTAGACCAAGAGAGCCTAGCTCTAAAGTCTAATGATTTTGATTCAAAGTCTAAAAGTTTTGAATTAAAGTTCAATAGATTTTCTCTAAAGTTTAATAGTTTTGATTTGAAGACTGATAGTTTTGCTTCAAAGTCTAAAATTTTAGCTTAGAATACTAGTAGCTTAGCTCCCGAGACTAGTATCATAGCTCTAAAGACTAGTAGCTTAGCTCCCAAGACTAATATCATAGCTCTAAAGACTAGTAGCTTCACTTCAAAGACTAATAGTTATGATCTAAAGATGAAAAACCATGAATGAGAAGAATCCAACTCTATTATTGAAAATCAATAAAATTCCACAATACCACCAAACATGTTATCTAATCCATAAGACAATCAACAATCTAGAGTTAACTAGACTCAAAATGGGTAGAATTCATTTTTACATGATTTTCATTATCCATTGACCAATATGCTTTCCAAAAGTGAAAATTTTTACAAGGATATAGCCACAATTTACATATTACTACCACACACATGTCCATTAAATTATTTAATGAGTGAATACAAACAATTGATTTCCATTGTTCCAAGCACTAAAAAGATCACAATTCAACTAGGTAAACTATTAACTATCAATAGTTAGTTAACTGACTAATAAAAAAGAAAGTTATTTTATGTATTATTAAAACACATAAAAACTTTTTATTTGGATTACAATGACATGAAATGAATAAATCTCAGTATTTGTACACATCACATCTATACTAAAAATGTTAGACCAGTCAAACAATCACAACAGAGGATTAACCTAACCTTGAAGGAAATTATCAAGAAAGAAATAGAAAAACTATTGGAAGTTGGATTTATTTATATTATATTTGATATCCAATGTGTTTCATCTCTATTTATTATGACTAAAAATAATATAAAATGGATAGTTTGTGTAGACTATAGATAACTAAACAAAGCCACCATGAGAGACTTTTTTCCCTTGCCTTTCATTGATGAAGTTTTAGATAATTTGGAAAGAAAATATTATTTTTACTTCTTATATGGATTTATTTTATATAACCAAATCAAAATAGCACCTAAAAATGAAGATAAAACAACATTTACCTACCTTTAGGGAACACATGCTTATAAAGTCCTTCCTTTTAGATTATGACATGCACTTGTTACCTTTTATAGAGTAGTGTTAGTAATATTTTTTGATCTTAAAAATTATTGTGTATAATTTTACATGGATGATTTAACTAACTATGGTACTATATTTGATGAATATTTGAACAACTTGGATAAAATGCTTACTAGATGTGAAGATCACCAAGTATCGTTAATCCATGAAAAATACATCATAATGGTTGATGAAGGGATAGTCTTAGGACATCATATATATTATCAAGGAATAAAAGTAGATCCCAAAAATATTGAGGTAATTTATAACTTCCTTATTTCACAAACACAAATTGATGTTAAAATGTTTCTTGATCATGCATGATTTTATAGAATATTCATTGAAGACTTTAACAACATAGTTGCCCATATGTTTTCTTTGTTAGAAAAAGATAGTGAATTTGTATGGAATCAAAAATGTCAATAAGATTTTAGAACATTAAAGAAATAATAATGACTTCTCTAGTCTCGAAAGGATCTAATTGGAAAAAACCTTTTCATAACTATACTGATGCTTCCAATATTTATTAAGAGTAGTCTTAGGTCAAAGAGATGAGGATTGAAAAATGTATGCCATTTATTATATTATAAAGAATCTTACCCTCATATATAATAACTAAACTACCATATAAAAATAATTTCTTATTGTTTTTTATGTTATAAATAAGTTTAGGCATTACATTACTAGTTATCAGGTATTTATCTATATAGATCATTCAAAAATTAAGTACTTAATGATTAAACCAGTAGTAGGAGGAAGAATAATTAGATGGCTCCTACTATTATAGTAATTTTACATTACTATCATAGAAAAACTAGGGAATTATAATGTTTTTTCTAACCCTTTATCTAGATTGATCACTATAGGTAAAGATGAACCTGTCAAGGACTCTTTTCTAGATGAACAATTTTTTTCCATATCTACATACTCCTCATGGTTTGAAGACATGGTAGATTACTTGGAAATAGATATGTTTCCTCATTATTTTACCTCTAACAAAATAAAATGTTTTTTTAGAGATATTTCTCATTTTAAATGGTTTAAATGCATGTTGTTTAAAACTAAACCTAATCATATACTTTGTAGGTATGTCCGAGAAGATGAAGTATATGAAATCATTAAAACATGCCATAGTGAATCATGAGGAGGACATTATTTAACAAAAAATACCATTCATAAGATCCTTGGTGTAGGTTATTACTAGGCATCACTTTACAATATGATCAGAATATTTGTAAGGTAATGTGATCCTTGACAAAGGATGGGTAAGCCTACTTTGTTCTCTAAAATTCTTCTTCATCTTCAAACAAGTTTAGAAACATTTAAGAATGGGGTTTGGACTCTTTTAGACTAATCAACCCACCATCTCAAAGAAAATAATATTTATTAGTGTGTACTGATTATATTACTAAGTGGGCTAAAATGCATGCACTCTCATTTGCTAAGAAAGAAATAGTTACTAATTTTTTATTCCATAAAATCATGCTTAGATTTGGAATTTTTAGATATATTATTTTAGATCAAGGACCCCAATTTATGTTCAACATGATCAAACCTTTTACAGATCTATATCAGATCAATCATATGAAATCTTCACCATATCATCTCCAAGCTAATGGCCAAGTGGAATTCACTAACCAAGAGCTGCAAAAAATTCTAACCAAAATAGTGAACAACATCAAAAAATATTGTGTAAAAAAAGTACCTAAAATAGTTTGGGCATATAATACAACATGGAAAATAAATATAGGATTCTCTCCATATTAACTTGTGTATGAAAAGCAACCTTTACTACCAATAGAATTTGAATTGCAAATATTGAAAATAGAAAATGATATGTGAATTGATCTTGATGAGGCATAAAAAGAAATAATAATACAACTAAATGGGTTAAATGAACTAAGAATGGATGCACTCACTCAAACCAACATTATTTAGAAGCAAATAAAGTAGTGGCATGACACTTACATGAGAGAAATATATTTGCAGGAGGGTGATTGGGTACTTCTATTTGATTCTAGATTTAAAAATTTCAAGTGTAAGCAAGGATAAGATGGTTGGGACCATACCCAATCAAAACCATTTTAAGAAATTGGTTTGTCTAGCTTTAACCAATTGATGGTGACTAAAGGACACTTTTGGTCAATGGTCATAGGTTTAAGGTGTATAGAATACCTCTCAGTAAGGAAGATTTCATTGAGTAGAATCAAGACTAATTTAACCTTTTGGAAGAACATGGTTCTTCCACTAAGGCCAAATGATCTTTGTAGCTAATATCCAATAAAGGAAGAGTCCTAAAAACCAGAAAATGGTAGTTCTCCTCCCTTTACACACACACACACACACACACACACACACACCAAAAAGTGAAAACCAATAAATGACACTTTTTAGAAGAAAACTTTTGAAATAAAATACAAATTGTTGTCAACTAATCTATCTTCTCAAAAAAATTTATCCTTGAAGGACACATGACATCTCTATAATATAGGCATGGATTCATATACAACAAGGTATATTTGTATTTATTTTCCCAAAGGATTAAGCATTTTCTATTTCATTTTGTGCATGTGTAATCATTAGGCAATCAACACAATTCAAATGGACAAGTTTTGGTTATGTCACATGGATATGATGAGTCATTAACATCATTTCCACATTCCATGGTTTGATGTGATGGTATTTTCAAAAGAAAATTTCAAATATATTTGATGAGATGTAATTTTAATGGACCTTTTCAAAAAATGATTTGATGTGATGCATAATTCATTGTGAATATTGTCTCAAGTACTAACAATTATGGTTTTTACACCACATCATTGATAATGATCAAATAAAGTACCTTCTCATTATATATCAAATTTTTAGAAGTGATGTCTATAACTAATATCATAATTATTTTCATAATATCATAATATATCTTGATTTACTATTCATTGTTATATTGTCACCTTTATCCATTATTGCATCATATCCTTAATCTCTTCCCTTCCCCTATTTACTATGAAATCATAGATCTATTTTTTCATAGTGTAATTAGTTTTTCATTCAAATAATGTTATTTCAAAATATGGGTGGAAGGAAGAAGAAGATCGAACCAAAATCCTCATATGCATTATTGTAGGATGAGGTAGCTAGAGATATCTTTAAATCAATAGGGTGGTTAAATTTATTTAAAAAGTTTCAAGCTTTTCTTAAAGATATTGTGCAATAATTATTTGATAATTTTGATTAAGACCATTCTATTATCAAAGGTAAAAACATTCTAGTGAATCCATTTGTGATTTATACACTCTCTAAGATTCCTCAAGAGGGTGTAGTTGTTATTGATAAGATAAGTTTTACCAACCTAATTCACAAGTTCATTGATCGAAATAAACCCTACCATACATTAGAAAAATATCCATAAGGAGTGTCTAGGGTAACTATGAGAGATACATTTACACAACCCTAGAAGAATTTTATATTCTAGATTATGAAATATCTTACTTTTGATGGTCCGTTTATAATACTTGGTGGAGATGCCATGTGACTTCTTCTTCACCTGAGGAAAGGAGCCACCATATAAGAATAAAAGATAAATCTTCCATAATTCCTTTATAATGACTTAATCAATGTTTCTTTAATATTAAGAAGAGGTACTAGGTTCATCCAACACTATGGGTTAGTTACCTTCATCTATTGACATTATTTTCTAATTAAACCTAAGGGTGAAAAGGCTTGGTCCTCCTTCCTTCATAATTTTCCTAAATTCCCTATAAAGTTAATACCACACCCTACTCTCCTCCTTATACCATAGTACATATTTAATAAGGCTCATATTCGGTGCCCTTAGATCTAAAGATGTTATGTTGAAGATCAAAGAGACAAATGGAAATTTTCTCAAATATCCCTAATCCTCTAGCTAAGCTCTGACATAGTCATCATCTTATTCTATAGGAAGAAGAAGAAGAAGAAAAAATATAATATTCTAAGACATTCGTAATATTAATCTCTCCCATTAACATTATATATTTTGAATAGGTTATTGTAGAAGAAATCCATGAATAGGATATTATATTTGAAGAAGAAACAGTTGTAGCAAAAGTTTTAACTCAAGAAGTAGAGTGACCTTTACCCTCTACTACTGATAAGGGTAAATCACCCTTGATAGAAGAAGGTCCATCTTCCACTTAGCCTAATAATGAAGAATAAGAACTTCAACATGTTATGGCTATGTCCCACCATGAAGAAATAATCTAGCAGCAACAACAAGCTATATTAGATTTTCTATGTTCAATGTTGTAAGGTAAGAACTAGATTATTTACAATTTGAAACAAAGATGTGAATAATCTATCACTAGATCTATAAAACAAGAGATAATTCTTATAGGAATACAATTTGAATAGACTAGAATAAACAATTTGATGTTTTCACAAACTCAAGAGTTGAGTACTTTACAAAAATTTCTTGCTATTAAGGATGCCCAAATTATAGATTTAAAAAATGCTAATGTTGATAAAAATAACTAGATTAATAATCTAAGATAAACTATTTTTGATAAAAATGCATTGATTTTTCAAAACATTGATAGAATAAGAGAGATAACCACTTAGACTACTGAGTTACAAGTCTTTATACAAGCAATGTAGAGAGATATAAGAGAAATAACAGTCCAGATTGAGGGACTTACTAGATATTTTCCCTCCTTCTCCATTCCACTCCATAAAATGATCTCATTTTAGAACAAATCCAAGAATAAAATTTAGAAGTTGAAGAAATAAAATTTTAAGCTTAAAGAGGATTATCAGAAGCAATTGTCATATTTTCAATAGTAATTGCATAAATCTTAGGCCTCCATCTAGCACATTTATGCAATTTCTAAGAAATTGTTAGCATGTAGGTAACCTTCCTCTATTTATGTTATTTTTATCGATCAACAATTTTATAAGTGGTAGATACAAATTATTTCCCTTGGATTTCCACACATTATTGAAGATGAGTACACATTTATGGATGTTTTTTATGAAAAACACTAAAGAAAGGCAAGATGCAATTTGTGAGTTTTATAATTTTAACAAGCTATTAGGATATCAATCTATTTTTATTGTAAATTTATTTGTTAGAGACACAATTTCATGTCTTTCTCTCTACTCTAAAAAATCAAAAATCATGGCACTAAGCCAACAATAAATTTATGGAATTGAAAAACACCACTAGGTTATGTATGAGACCCTAATTCCTAGAGGTGAGGAAACATCGTACTACTTTTCAACCAATGTACCACATGTATATGAAGAATAACTACCATGAGTTATTAAGATCCAATATTGTATATTTTAGAGATTTTTTAAATTAACATTCTACCAAATCCATCAATGCTAGTATTACTAGGTAGGAGTATTTACCTATTTATTTAAAGTGTAGAGAAGTCCTGAGTCCCACCACTATCATATGGATTCTTAGGAGAGCCCAGGAAATTGCCTAGATTATCACTTAGATCTTAGATGAAGGTGGTTTAGATGTATGGATTGGAATGAGGTTCAGGCCTCCAATAATTCTTTATCCTCTATTTCCATGTTAGAGTTGACATACCCAGGTAGAAGTTGAGTTTCAGGCTTGGTTGCACACAATTTTAAGAGATTTTGGATTCTTGCCAAGAGGACACCATGATTAGGGCCACCATTTTCAGATCTATGATCTTAGTCAGTGGCTAAAATTAGGAATTTTGGATTGAAGACCAGTTATCCCACTTATTTTCAAGAGGAATTGCAAAAGGTAAAGTGTGGGGGAGAAATGATGAGTATTTCATATAACTCATCATATCTAATATAAACTATCCATAAAGTGTTGCATTTGGTTTTATATTGCATTGCATTTAATAATTAATGTATTATTTAATTAAGAAATGAATATAATTTATCCTTTGTTTGTATGTAATTTATTATTTATTCTTTACCTTGTTATTATGTATAACTTGGATGAATAACATAGTTTTGAATACAAAAACACATCCCGAAGGTGGGGTAATTTTGAGAAGATAAAAAATAGTTTTGACAACTCATTTTGGATATAATTTTGAGGATTTGATGAATGAGCTTCAAAGATTTGACACTTTGAATATGATCTAAAGATACTGTAAGGGCACTCTAAATACATATGCAGGTTACTCTAAAGACATCTAGGCATGCTTTGATGACCTATATAGAGTGCTTTTAAGACCTATATAGTATGCTTTAAAGACACCGAGACATGCTCTAAAGACCAGTTGGATCATATTGATCAAGATAATAATTTTAAATATATATATATATATATATAGACTTTATATATTTAGATGTTTTATTTTATACATTACCATTCATGGTAATGGCCTAAAATAATCTGGATATATTTGTACTTCTATTTTGTAAAACTAGATAAGTATATTAAAATCTATGTTAGTTATTTTTTGTCTATATTTAGTTGAGTTAGTTCTAACACCTTCCTAGAAGCATGGGATATGACTCCTAGATTATTTATATTTTTAATAAACATATTTAGGTGTTTAGATCACCAATATTTTATACTCTATGAATAGGTGTTGAGATGTGCCTAAATACACATCTCCTTCTCATTCCATATAGTTAGAATAAGTTGAAAAAGTTAAAAGTTGGTGAGTTAAAAATTAGAATAAACATTTAATATCTATATATGTTCTTTTGAATGAAATAAAGTTCAACATTTGTTTTATTACTAAGTAAAGCAATTCTTGTTCTGAGGAAGGAGCAAGGGGCCACTTCTCTCCAAGGATCAAGATAAATTGGTTCTTTTAGTTTAATAGTTTAAAAGTAATTATTTAATTCACATATAGTTGATCTACTATAGAGATTAATTTCATTTTAATTTCAAGAGTGATTTCTTTTGAATTCAAAGTGATTTCCTTTTAAATGCAAAAAGTGATTGTTTTTAAATGCAAGTGTGAATTCCTTTTTCAAAAACAAGTTTGAATTTATTTTAATGCAAGTTTATTTTATTTATATGCAAGAGTTATTTCAATTCAATACAAGCAAGTTTGTTTTATGCAAGAGTGTGTCTTTTAATTCAAGTATGTTTGTTAATTCATCTCATATTAAGAATTTGTCAGAAGCTATTTAAGTGACAATAGATAACACTATTAGATTCTAGAACATCACACTATCTTACCCAATCAGGGAAGTTGAGTGAGGGCATCATATGTTTAATGTAATATGTTTAAGTTTTGGATGTTGATAGTGTGGATGAAATAGGAGATCTTCAATTAAAAACTAGTTTAGATTTACTTTTTTTCAAAATAGAGCTAGAGCTTATTTTTTATTTTTAGGATTTAGAAAGAATAGAAGAAGTAAAACCCCCTGAATAGTGAATTGTATAAATTTAATATCAAATGGTCTCATTGCATATAACCATCAGACACTACCCTTGTTGAAAATAACACCAATCCATTGCTTGGTTAAATGATAGGTATATCAATAGCCTATCACATAAACATGGTTGAGACCTGATATAACATGTTGGTTCATAGTTTAGCCTATGTGTTCTAGCCAATCATGCCTTTGGATACTTAGTTTCTTTTAGAAAAATATTAAATCTCATTTATATGTATCACTTTATCTCTCATGATTGGTCATTCCAGGTCTGTATGGAGGAAAAATCTTAAAATCCATAAAAATTAAAAATCCAAATCATTTAACAAAAGGCAATGATCTAAAAGGCAACATTCAAAATTTTCAAAAGTTAAATCACACTAAAATATGTGATTCTAAGCACATTCCATTTTTATAATCAAATATTAAACTCCACATTTGGCCTCATGATATATTTTATATCCATTGGGGTGAAGTAGGATAGTAGATTAGAAAAGGACAATAAAAAAATATTTTAGTGCTACCTACTTTCTCACACGAATACCTAATCTTCAAAATAGACTGATGGCTCTATAAGGGGTCTTGAGGAATGAGGAAAACCATTGTGAGAAGGTAGGTCCATTTTAATTTTATTTTTTAAAACAGCCAACATGAGTTGATCTTAGTAACATACTTATTTTCCTACACAACTTTATGCCTATAGAAAATATATATCCTTTATATATTGATTGTCACTAGTCACTTAGTGTCTTTCTATGTCATTAGTGTGCCTCCTATTTCTTAAGGTCTTGTCATAAGATGAATACATTATACTTATTACATTTCCTCTTTCATTCGCTACAACCCTAATATTTTTCCTTGATAAATATTTTTTTGTTCACTGATCACTCCCCTAGGGATTCCATTTGTGAGTTGCAACGTAAGACCTCAGAAAAGACCAAGCCATCCTCATAAATTACCATATTTTCACATTATCATTCCAAACATCCTCTTTTACCACATTTTACCCTTTTTACACCTCATTGGTTTTCCATTTATTATTTGTAGTGTAATACCATGGATAGGACCTTGCCTTCCTCACAAAAGTTTCTAATACCCAAGTCACAGCAGAACTAAATGTGTTAAATTTGAGATAAGTCATGATGGATTATGAGTTACACATCATTGACATGATTCCCATATTTATTTAGTATGTTTTATGATTAATTAATTAATATTTCACTCTTATATTTTACTTTTCTAATTACATGTAAAAATCCAACCATTTTTATTACTTTTTACATACTTCCCAACTTGAATTAGTGTGACTAATTTAAGACCTTTTTTGCCAATTTTGTTTTTCTTGTATACTTCCCAACATGATTTAGTATGATTGATTAACTTAATTTATTTGTTTTTATACCATTTATCTTTCATGTGATTTCATTTTATTAAGTTATTTTCATACCTTCCATCATGATTTAGTGCAATTTTACTTGTTTTAAATTGGTGCCAATTTTTTATGGTTCAAAAACATTTTTTTCCTCATTTTGGTTTCTTATACTTAGTCATATTTTGTTATTACACATTCCCCATCATGATATAGTGTGTAGTGAATTTATTATTGATTAATTATACTTTCTAAAATCTGTTTTGCCTATTTATTTTTAACCATGCATGTGTATTACATAATGATAGAAAATAAAACACTCCACATATATTTCTTGTAGCATATACAATCCAAGAAAAATGCATGTGATAAAAATAAATATATCCATGCATCAATAACCACAACCAAACATATAACTCATGAGATTAACAATCAACTATCAAAATAATATATCTCTATATATCATGTGTTTTTATATAATGTTTTAAAAATACATCACTCCAACTCTATGATTGGGCTCTATTATCCATATCTCATGGCCTAACCACATTACCCATAGATGCATCAAACTATCCCCTCTGCATAGTTCACTATAAATAGGTTTTCCATGATCTCAACCCTACTACCTATTCATTTAGGTTGGCCACCTAGGTCTATACCTATCATAGCTAGATCATGGAAGCCATGTGTGTATCTCTCTCTCTTAAGCCAAGGCCTACCATGCATGTACCTCTCTAACTCCCACCCTTTTTGGTGGATGTAATCCATCCTTGTGTGTCTATATATGCCTCACAACCTCCCCTAATAGTATAAACCAACCTTCCTAAGCTGGTGTAGATGGTATCATAAGATCATCTAGTATAGTGGGGTCGTATGGCACCAACACCCCATTCAAAATGTCATGGTACACTGGCATGACTAGGGATCCCCATATGATCTCCTCTATTATAAGATATGCAAAAACCAAAACCTTGATATATATAAAATCACACATACATCTCAAAATCTATCAATCTATCTACCATCATATACAACTAGTATTCTATCTCAAAGACTAAAATAATAACATTTATTACCAGTATTGGTGTCATTAACTACTATCTCCCCATCTACTCATCTATAAAGCATATTCTCTCCATCAGTCCATTCCCTGAGGACCTCATCCATGACGTGCCTCCCTATAAATTCAAATCCTAGAGTCACCACCTATGCACATCATGATCCTCTCCTTAGTGGTGTCTTTATTGACTAGCTCTACCTTAGGCTGACTGTTGGGTCATCCTATGTAACCACCCTTTGTGATCAATCCTTCCAATGGAATCTTCATCGATGGTGTGCCCAAGGTGGTCATTTAGTCTCCTATTTTATTTCTTTTTTTGGTACATGTTATCCCTTTACATCCACATCCATGCCATCTCCTCTTCTAACTACTGACTATCATGCTCAACTAGTCCATGGTCTCACATGATGTGGTTTTATATCTAGTCTTTTGACTAGAGATCCTCTTCCTCCTCCCCCTAGGATATATTACATGTTGTGCCCAAAATATAGGCACTACTATTAGATCCACTAGGTGTGGGAGTCCAAATTATCGTATAAATCATGCCACTAATTATGGCTCTACCCACTAGGTATAGTGACCTATGATCAACACTTGATTTACCTCTATCATCATAGTCACTTAGCTAGGCCAAATAGTAGTAATATGTGTGTAGGGATACCACATGATCTCTCCTTCTATGACTATTTTTAGCACTAACATGTGGGGTATGACCCACATTACTTGATCTTATCTCCATCTTAAAATGTGAGGTAACCTATCATTAACCATATGGGGTAACCTAATTAGTTGATACATCGATAACCTCTCATATATCCATGAACTTAGCAACACCACTAATCCCATGGTCTTTTAACCATTGGAAAATAGACTATACATATCATGCATTATCTAGACCTAGATGATAGACCCAAAATCATAGAGCACTCTTGATCTAAAATAAACTGGCACAAGGCTATCACATTCAGTCTAACTTATGACACAACAATCATGATGCAACAAGTCCAATCATAGTCTTCTAAATATTTAGAATCTATGCAATATATACATCAAATAAGCTCACCCTCAACTCTAAGTAGATCATATCTAAGAACATCACCCACCTAGCTAGTGTTTGTCTCTCCTCTAGATCATCAAATGTCCATGTGATCATTGGTGTCCCTCCTATGGATGTCCAAGTAATGCATAGATGCCCTCCATTGTTCATTCCTAAGGTTCATTCTAATGTCTATATTTTTCTTAACAGTTAAATTTTTATAAATCACTCAATTTCAAATAAAAATAATATATTTTTTTAAATTATCAATTGATTATCTATGTTGACACACTATGGCTACTATGTGTCCTCCCCATCCCAAATGTCATCTCCTCACCATCTTAGCTCTCTAGGTCTCTCACTAAGTCTATCAAATCACTATTTTTCATATAATAATAAATAATACCAAATGAATTCTTTTTCACCCTATTTATATTTACCATTTCAAAATGATTTACCCTTTAAAAATTTACCGTTAGATTTATTATTTTGCTCATATATTTGTATATACTAACTCTTTTTTCATACTATAAAACATTCTGTAATCCTAACATTGTAGCAAATATTTTCAACTATTATATGCCTTTGTTTCAAAAGTTTTGATTTTTCACTTTTTTCACTAATTGATACAAGTTTTCCTAATGTTCCTCACATTGGACACCTTCACATTCTCTCACATCTACTTCTTTATCTACATCATTGAGGTTAGTAAAGGTATGCATTTTTAAATTATATCCTTTAATTTATCTTATTTGATCCTTACTATACTTTATTTAGCTTCAGTGTTATGTGTCTCTATGTTCTTTTCTAGAAGCACCATCCCATGTTACACCTACATGACATGTAATGAACTTTGAGTGGGGCATATGTATACACATAATATTTTCAAACTTTATCAATTATTGATGTTTTATATATTGCATAAACTCATTGATTCTTAATATTTCTGAGTGCACACCCTAAAGGATGCATTGGAAAAGGGGTGGGTAGACCATTAGCGCTTCATAGGATTGTCATCCCTTTTTCCACTTGATATCTACACACTTGTCTCCTAGAAACAATTCACCTCAGCTTTACCTCTTATTTTCACCCTCCTCGATTATTTTACCACCTTCTTTATCCCTTTCCCTAACCTAAACCCATTTTTTATAGTTTACATTACATAGTCAATCACATTGACCATGTTTCCTTATTCACAAAACCTATTAGGGTCTAGGTTGGCCCCTAGCTGACCTAGTCCATGACCTAGTTTGTTTTTGTCAATTACGATAATCAGTTGATAGGTTTGACCTTGTCAACCTAAAATTTTAGAATGATTTAGGGTTATATCTACCTATATAAACACTTTCATTTTTCCATTTATAAGAGAAGAGGCTAAGTAATATATATTATGCATCTACTTATCGACCATTATACTTGAGGAACAAGCTTAGGGTTTCATACTTTATTTGGAGATACATATATTGTCTTGTGGAGAAGTATTTTAGATTCATTGATAAGTTATCTATCCTAGAGCTGATTTATCCTTGTCATCCTTACATACCACAAAAACCTCTTATGAAGTACCTTGGCCAAGGGAGATATTGAGGCTCGATGGGTTTATCTTCAAAGGTAAGTATTCCTAACTTTGTTCCTACTTTGTAAGAATAGATAGATATATTTTTCACTTCTCTTCCATGCACTATGATTATATATACATTGACATAAGTATATGTCTTTTATGCATGTTTAATTTTCATGTTTATCACCCCAACTTTGTACCACAAGATTTGGGGAGCACTATATTAGACTTTGCTTTACTTTTTATTAGTTTAATGAATATGAAAACATAGGACTTGGTTAGGGTTATTGTATAGTTTTGTTTGATTTAAGGCTTTAGAACCCTCCCTTGTGATATTACTTATGGTAAGAGATCCCTTGGCTAGGTCTAGTAGATCCATATTGGTCATGATCTTGATTATCTAATGTATCCCCAATTAGAAGTGTAAGTAGGATTTATCTTCTCCAAGCTAGGATTGATTTGTAGATCTATTGCATTTCCTATTACATACTATATGGACCTAAATCTTCTCACCCCATTAATTACACTAATTCTATTGATTTAACCTATAACTATATTTCTTAGCTAATTAACTAATATCTCATTTCCCATTTCTACATCCTAAAAACCTTATTTTATCTCATAACCAATTAATCCCCTTCATTAATCCATTAACAAAATCTACCTACTAAACTAATTCTTAAACCACTTGCCAATTTAAAAATATAATTTATTCTACCTACCCATCTACCATACTATTATTAGATATTCCTAAACCCCTAAACCCTAATAGAGATTTATAGAATTGGAGAATTCTAGAAATCTCCTCTATTTTAGCCCCTTCTCCTTTAGAATTTTCCATTCTAGAGATTTCCAAGGAATTTTAATCTCCTTGAAAATGTCCTAGCCATTTGTTTCAATGGCTCAATATTAAATTTGATCCATTGATTCTTCCCTCCACTTCATATATCACCAAGAACACTTCCTCCATGAAACTAATAGGAAAAATTGAAGCTATATTTCTATCTTGCATCCATAATTATCCTTATTGCATCCATCAAGAGCCACTATCAAGCCCAAGAATCCATTGGAAGCCATTATCAAGTAAAGGCAAACAATCCAACATCCATCTATTTTGCATCAAGTGTTCTATTTGGAAATCTTGAAGAGGATTTATAAAGAGTTAAAATGATGGTAAGAATCTCCTTAGTAATATTATTATAAATTTTATCCCCTCCTTTTGATGTTTTTTAGATTTTGGGTTTTTATTATTAAAAACAAAAATATAAGGTGAATCTAAAATTTAGGCTATATTTTTTGTGACCATGGTAGGAGATTACAACCTAATTTAACTTTTTGAGATTGTTGGAAATGATTTGGAAGATTTCAAGAACAAATGGATGTGGATTGTGCACTAGATTTGAAAATTTATCATGTATAGGTGATCTATAATTTTGCACTAGTATCTATGATATTACAGTCATGGTTTTATAGGTAAATAATGATATTACATGATGGTCTAGTCTTAATCACTAACAATTTAAGATTTTTTACAAGTTTTTATCTTTTTACAAAATCACTACTTCACAAGTAATTATATTTCCATATTAATCATGGTTTTGTAGGTTGAGTTGCAGTTTTACAAGGTCTACTAGATAGGGTCATATCTTTGTCTTTGTTTGTTACTAACCCTTCTATACGTCTATTTTCTATCTAGAAGTGTTTTTATCTCTTGTGGGTAAGAAAAGGAAGGGGTAATTAGACATTTATCTATTTTTGACCAAAGATAAATACCATGAATTTTGAATTAATGCCTTTACCCTGGTAATTACAGATTTGTAGTTAGAGTTACAATTTTGCCAAAATTATGGTTTGCTCTATATCCCTGTTTCTTATCTACCACTAATTTTTCTACAAATTATTATTATTCTATTTGTTTTTCTTGGAGGGTTTTTTCTATCTCTTATGTGCAAAAAATGAAATAATTAATTAATCTTTTGACCATTTGTGCATAACTTACAATATCAAAACTTTCTTATTTATGGCCTTGACCTAGTAATCATGGTATTACCATCATGAATTGTGGTATTACCTTTCCTGGCCAAACTGGTAAAACTATGACATAATATTTTATGATTTCTAGATAAGGATTTCTGATATCTTATTAAATAGTTATAAGTCCTTCCTAATAAGCGAAGACTATCTCTCCTTTATCTTAACTATTTTGATCTTTTTTGCCTAACTATGTGCTTAAAGGAGGATATTTTGAGTTGGTTGTGTGTGAAGTTAAAAAGTTATAATAGAAAAGGATTGAGGGAAAAAAAAAACTTACCATTAAATTTTTAAAATCCCTATAATAATATCATAAATCTTGAATCTATGATTTTGACCTGTTATTAGCAGTTTTATAGTATAAGTAGCAATTTTGTGTGGTGGGAGAAATAAGGTACAATTTTAGTTATTGTCTAATATTTTGGTTAATAATTAGACTCAATTCCTTATTATTATGTTAGATATTAGATATACATCATCTAGGTAAATCTTTTATTAAACATTCTAATAATATAGTCCCAAAATCTACTACAAGGTTTTAAGTTGATCAGACTATTTTAAAACATTATGAAGGATATATTATATCATAGGTATTTTTGAAATACATCTACATTACAAAAAAAATTGTAATTTTCCATTTTTAAACAAAATTGTAGATCATGAATTTCTAACAATTACAATCTTGCGTTTATAGTTGCAATTTTGATTAACAATCATGATTTTACAGGTTAACTATCATGGTTAGTTACCTATTGCAATATTGCAACTTGTAATTTGATATTTTGATTTATAGTTTCATTTTTTTAGTCTATAGTTATTATTTTGTATATAACTAAGTGTGTAATTATGGTTTTGTACGGAAGTTTTGGTTTTTTAGTGAATAAAATTAATAACCCCTTTATGCAAGACCCTTCAAGAATAAGGCACTCCATTTTATTCTCATAACCTTTGTACTTTCAAGAGGGGTGCCAAAATAATAAAATTTCATTTTCCTTTCTTGTATATATACTTTATTATTGTGTGGATTGATTTTATATATTTGTTTTTTTCTTGCATAGGTAATTATTTGGGAAAATTTAATTATGCTTGCCTATTTGTTATCCCCCTTTAAGTCTAGGATAGAATGTGACATAGAATTCATCCCCACGTATGAGATTAAAAACTAAGGTTTAGTGACATGGATTTAATCACCACACACTAAACCACAATTTATGTTCTAGTGGAGTATAAAAATTAGGAGAGCTATCATTAAACACCTAAGTAAAATTCTGTATAAAGGGTTCTATGGAGTGAGGGATGTTCAAGCTCCAATACACAAGGTGGTTAAAAAAAATCCTATATAGACTTGTTCCATACTATACATTCATTTATATCATGGAATCCCATAGAAAACCTTGTGGAAACCTAGCATGAGACCTTTCAACCATAACAAGCATTTCACTTTAGGAGATAAGATTAACTCCTAAAAATCCATTAAGTGTAAATAAGGTCAAGAGGGATAGATTGATTTTTTAATGTTTCACCAGCCTATAACCTCACCTATGAATATATTATATGGTTTGAGCATTATGTTACACACCATATTCATTTTACTAGCTTATGGATTATTTTTACGTGTGTTGTGTAAGACCTATGTTGTTTTAAAACTGAGTTGACCATACCTCACTTTGTTTTTGACACCTTAGATACATTTAGGTTACTAACCATTTTTACACCCCATCATCATATACATACCATCATCCTAAACCATGTCCATCCTACATCTTCCACTCATCTTATATCCTCCAACCCTAGTCTTTTATCTACTCATCCTATATTATCCACTCATCCTACATCTTCCACTCCCTATCCTAAACAACATCTAATATTTACCCTATACCTTGCATCATCCATCTATATAATACCAATCTTATAACCTCTATTCCCCTCATATCCATCTCACTAATCTTAAACCAATTCCATCCTATATCATCTACTCATCTTATATTGTCCACTTATCCTACATTTTCAACCTAAACAACATCTAATATTTATCCTATATCTTTCATCCATAATTTTTCATTTTTTCTCATATCCATCTCACGCTTAAATAAACATCCATTTTATATATTCACAACACCCATATTATATCTTCCCATTCCTATATTATATATTCCATCTTTCATACCCCATCATTCGAATCTCCATCCATCTCTAATTCTCCTACCTATCATCCTTGAATACTTTATTTAGTATTGAAACCAAATTTTAGTGATCACCCACCCTCTTAATCCTAATTATTACTTTTCAAATACTTGTACTATGTATTATAAATATACATAGCCTTATCAAGATTTTAATCTAGTACCCATCACTCCTCCCTATCAAGTGTTTTTTTATACCTAGTGTAGAAGGATTTTTGAGTTATTTGATTAAACTTACACAATTCAATCACTCAAACATCAAACTATTTAGTTATAGTCTAGACCCATTAGAACATAAATGTAATTATATGAATAAATTATTCAATCCTACAATTAAATCCTAAATTTAAATGCTAAAAACCAAGATCAAATTTGAATAAAAAGATAAGATGATGAGATTTATTACCTTGACTCATAAATTTGACATAGTGATGTTGCTTGATCAATGGATGTTGGATGATGGATTCAAGGAATTAGATTGGCATGGATATGCCAGGGAAATTCTAGTTAGATCCAATGGAGGATAGGATGGGTTTAAATATAAATATGATGGAAATATCAATGGTATATATTCAAACTTAGATGAAGGAGATCAAGGGTTGAGTATTATTTAAATAATTTAAAATTCTTTAGAAGCTTCTAGATTTAGAGGCTTATATAAAAGAGGGGTAAAAATAGAGAAGGTTATAGATTTAGAGTTTTCTATAATCCTTATTAGGGTTAATGATGATTAGAGGGAGCTTATGTGAGTTTTATGTGATATTAAAAGGTGATTAGGGGACTAGGCTTGTAAGAAATCCTAGGAGTAAGTTAGTGTAGGTGCGTAGGTGGGTCATGGAAATTTAAAATTCCCAAATAATGAATAACATAGATTAGTATAGAATTAATAAGTGATTAGGTAAATTAATGATGAAGTGGGATAGACTAAAGTTAGTGAATGAATAAATAATAGAAAGGGATATTAGATAAATGGCTAGGAAATGGGGGATAAATTAGCAAGATAAATTAGAGTAAATGAGATAAGAAGAATTAGTGTTGACTAATAATAATATTAGTGATAAGTAATGAAGTGAGTGAATTTAAGTTTATGTAGTTTTTCCTCTTTGAAATTGCATTAAGAGTGGAGTGAAATAGAAGGAGTAATGGTATATCAAAGAAAAACCATTTCTTGGATGAATATTAGTAGATAATGTTAGTGGATTTGATACCCTCTCAAGGGGATATGGAAGGAAGAATGATATAGATGCCCACTCAAAATAAGGAAATAAGGGTGGCATGTAATGAATAGAAAAGGGGATGGGATTTCAAATGTGAGATAGAATAGGAAGAAGATGAGTTAAACTTGAGTAGTGAGCTACAAAGTGATGATGCCCCTAGAAAAGACACATGTGCAACGAGGAATGATGATGGGTGTCATGGTTTTTTACACATCCCATGTGGGAATAAATCATAACATGATGATGATAGGATTAAAATGACACAAGGTTTAGATGTATCCCAATGAATGATTCATATAAGGGAAAGCCATTAGCCAAGATAAGATAAGGACTTGATAAGATTGATTATGGCTTTAACTCAATGATAAATTGATCAAGATAAGGTAGATGATTATAGAGAATAAATTAAATGATCAAGTAGCCAAGAGTCAAGGGAAAGATGAGATAGTGGCTGAGCTATCTTTGGGCATTGAAAGGTGAACAAATTCTACCTATATATTCCTAAAAAGACCTCAAGATGATGTAGTTTTGACTCAGGGATAAATGACCATGATTGATTAAAGGATGATGATGATGACTATGATTATTGATTAGAGGGTGATGTTAGAGATTAAAGGATATGACTCAAAAGATGAGATGAGGATAAAATATTGGATGCTATTCAAATGGATTGAGAGGATTAGATTAGTGATGGGAACAAATATGATGATATGATTATATAAATGATGAAGGTCTAGGTGATCAAGGCATCACAATTTTCATAATGCTCATCATGGTATAAGCAATCCAATAAATATAACACTTTAAAATATTCCCCATGATATAAGGATGACCAAGAGGATATTATGACAAATTGCATGGGAAAATAGAGAAATCCACATCTTCAAGGGCACTTTTGGTGTCCTCATAGAATCATCATTCATTTACCAATAGACAAAAGGAGATATGATGCAAATAAATCATAATACAATACACACACACACACACACACACACGCACACACACACACACACACACACACACACACACACACACACACACACACACACACACACACACACACACACACACACACACACACACACACACACGCACACACGCACACACACACACATGATATTCAAACAAGATAAACAAAACAAACAAGTAACACACATAAATATCTATATGCAATGGCATGATGTCTTGTCTAACGATGGGATGAGTAATTGGATTAAGTTGGTTATGATGATGATTGAGGACTTGTATTGAGATAGTATTATCATGATTATTATTAGGATGAGGTGTTGCCCCTAGTTTAGGATGGAAGAATGAATGACATGATAAGGTCTTTAAATATTGATTTTGTCTTAAAATCAAATCAAAAAGTGGCCAAGGAAGGTGGTTCAAAAATTTATGACCATGGATTACTGATAGATAAGGCCCTAAAAGAATTTAATCTAGTAAGGAGACTAGGATATGACGGGATCAAATACCTTTCATATAAGTAAAAAGTGATTTGATGGGTACTAGGTATGAAAAGGAAATGATAAAGATAGTGATGGAATCAAGTACCTTCCACACTAGAAAAAATGTGATGTGATGGGTGCTAGGTGTGAATAGGCAACGATAGAGAAGTGATGGGTTATAGATTAAATTATTTGACAAGGTGATGTGTGCCAATAATACCTAGGCCAAGGATGAGATTGAATATATGAAGGGATGGGTGACCACTAGGATTGGGTTTCAAGACTATATTTGTATCCAAAGATGATGAATAGGAGATGGATATTAGATGGTTGTTTAGGAGGGTGAATGGGAGATGGAAGGGATAAAATTAATGGTGTAATAATGGGCATAAGACAAGACATGATGGATTATTATTTTTATTTTTTTTAATAAATTTTAGGGTTTTTAGAATATCTTAATTTTTAGGTCTTTTTCGGGATATTTATGTACATTATACAAATGGGGTTACTAGAAAACGTAATACCAAGCCTAGAAATAAAGACAAATATGTATGGAATGATGGATGTGATGATAAAAAGGATGATGGTGATGTGGAAAATGGGATGGGGGCCAAAGAATAGGGGATTAGGGGTTGCCAGTGACCACATCGTGAAGGAACCAACTATTTAATTTCCTAAGTGTTCATTTGAGGATATGCCAAGATGATTTGAGAACATGTCTCAATATACCTTCAACTTCATTACAAAGGTTAGGAAACAATTATAGATAGGAAGGAGGATATGATGGTAGATGATGGATAGGAATAACAAATGGAGGGGATGGATTGTGACCCTAAGTGTTGAGGTACAATGAAAATAATTTGATTATTATACCATGATGCCATAAATTGGTTTTCATCATGGTACTTTCCCAAGGTGCCAAAAGACTAGTTTTCACCATTGGATAAATGAGTTTCTTTAACTTATTGATGACATCTCAATTTATTAGAGGTGCGTGAGATACAAGATGCAAGCATTATTGTGATCTTTAGATAACCCCTATTCTAGGGATATGTGATGTTAGGACCATGTTGTCACCACTAGATGTATTTATTTACTCATGACCTTTAGTGATTCTTGATGGTGACCCATCTATATATCTGGACTAGGTATCTTCATCACCCTTAGGAAAGACAATGCTTCCTAGGAAGGTGATGAGAGGTATGGATTCAATCATTTATTAATGTTGATGGAGGTGTACTAGATTGAAATGGATGGTAGGATTTGATATGATTATGGGTTAATGATAAGATGATTTGATGAATGATGGAGGATAAGGACTAGTAGCTACATACATCATTGGAGATGTGGGACATGCTTCATTTGATTGGTTCCAATTGACAAAAGTATATAAGATATCCAAGACACTTTTACTTTGTGATTCATCTCTAATATGATTATTTGATAGATGATTAGTTATACTTATAGTTCTTTTAACATTATTTTTAGGTGTTGATTGGACTTGACTTTGACTACCCCTTGGTGCCTGATTTTGGGCTTCACTAGGGGAGATTGATTTTTGACTTGATAAATGATGATTATTTTGAATTTGATGGTCCCCTAGTACTAGATTTTGGGCTTCACTAGGAGAAGACACATTTAGATTATGTTGATGATCTGATTCTTATTGATTTTGATTGATTAGATCAAAGATGATGTGATTATTGTGATTGACTTTTGGAATAAGCTAAAGGACCTTTGTATTTTTGGCACTTATTACATTGCTTAAGGGTCCAAGATTGTATGTTCATGTTCAACCCTATAGAAGGAGGCCATTAAATGATAATTGATAAGAATTAAAGGATATATGATGGAGTAAGGTGGGGGAGATGATATTGTGAGGTCAATGAGTTGTTATGGGTCAGTATGACTCTCATAGGGGTTTTTAGGAGACCTAGTTTCTACATTAGATAAAATATCAGCAAGATCAACAAAAGATCACTAGGAATAGTTGTAGTGAACACATTCAAAATAGGATCAGATTCACTCTAATAATATTCAATAAATAAAGCTTCCAAGAAATCTATTATGACTTCCTCATCCTAATTAGGATCCAAAGGTATGCCTGGTGATGTAGTGGAGATGTCTAGATTATAGATAGCCTCAAAAATATAGGAATTATTGGCATTGATGAGGGATTATGTTTGTGATAAGGAATCTAATATTGGTATTTAATATGGTCTAGATGTAGATAAGACTTATGTTGGATTTAATTTTATATCTGATGTGCAATATGTAATGCTTCTAGTAAAATATTTATTGTCCATGATTGACCTCTCAACATGGGGTATTTGATGTGATGGGTGAGAGGGAGATGATGGATGAATGATGGGTTCAATGGATTCATGAGAGATGGGAGCTCTAAGTTTATGGGGAACAAACTCAGATTTGATGGAAGATTTTTTAGAGATGGGAGTGTGGACTTGACCTTGGTTTGGAATGGGAAGGGCTTAATCTTAATAGGGAGTGGAATCTTGGCATAGCTCTTATTCTTCACATAAGAATATAGATTAATCTAGTTTTTCCTCTATTACTATGTCACCATAGTTGATGAGGTCTTATACAAAGTATTGGAAAGGATGGCATTGATTAATGGTATGCCCCCATGTTTGGTTGTATGCACAATATTAATTAGATTTATACCAATAGGGCTTAGGCTTAGTTAGATCAATATGTCAGATAGGTGGATAAATCATCATGTTAGTGGTTATGAGTTGTTTATAAAGGGCTTCCAATGACATAATAAGAAGGGTATATGGACCCATTTCATTATGTGATTTAGATGTGGAAGTAATGGGTTTTAGATTAGATGATTGTTGACATGACTGGGTGGATGGGTTGGTAGTAGTTGAGGTGGCCAAGATTAGATTCCCTTTGCTAGTATGGGATTGAGAAATGGATGGTTTAAAGCTAGAGGGTGGAGGATTGGTATGAGACTCACATAAATGGGATTGGATGAGAGGCATAATGATTTAAAGGGGATCAACACCTTTGGGAAGTGGGACACCCATTATAATAAGCTATAGGAGGATATCATCTTTGTTGGTAGTTATGTATTGGTCTATGAAATTAGGGTCTAACTCTATGGTGGAGGGATGATAAGAAATGGATGATGAGAGGGAGTCTAAGGATTAAGTATGGATCCTTGAAAAAATTGGGTTCAATGATCGAGCTAGTATGATAGGTGATGATGATGATGAGGTGGACTAAATATGATTAGGATGATATAGGACTAAGGTTAGATATTAATCATATATTTCAATAGGTGTTAACATCTTATAAATGATGCCTAGTTGTCAAGATAGTAAAATTATTTAGGATTTGATGGGTACCTAGATTCAAAATAGCAAGAGGATGATATGATGGGTGCTAATTATGAGTAGGCCAAGATAATAGAGGCTATATCAATGATGGGTTGCTCGATTAAAATTTGACAAAGTGATAAGATGCTAGTATAATATTGACTAGAGATATGACCAATGGGATGAGTGATAGATGGTTAGGATGATAGGATGATGTGGATAAGAAGCCTAGCTCAGAACCTTAAACTAATTTTATTTAAGATAGGATGGGATATGATTTATGTGATGAAAGTGATGAGGATAAGGGAAAATAAATATAAATGATAGGTGATGATAAAGTGATGAAGGGGAAATGATGGGATGGGATGAGGATGATAAAGGGTAATGTAAATGAGATAGGGATAGTTGAGACCCTAAAGAGCCAAGTAGGATAAGATGAGGATCAGATTAGAATATATGGGTGATGAGGATAAGGTCAAGATAGAAGATTTATGATGGACTTAGTATAAGATGTGGAGGATGAAATAAGGTGTGATTAGGATATGTAGGTAATGGGGGTGTGATTAATGACAAATGGGTTTAGGATAAGATGTGACTAGAAGGATATATAAGAGAATAAAGAAATGTCTAAAAGGGTAAGATAAGGATATACAAGATGATGACTAGGATGTGTGAGTGATGATGTAATGATCAATGATGAGTGGTTATGATCAATGATGAAGTGGATGAGGACAAGATGGGAGATAGGACAGGCTTAAGGCAATAAGAGGATGATGAGAAATGATATTTGCAAAATCCAAGGATAGACAAGGTGGTCTTGGGATAAGGTGTGGAGGACTAGAGGTGACTAGGATATATGAGTAATGAAGTATGATCAATGATGAGTGGAGATGACTAGACTAGGATTGGATGAATAAAAGATGGGAGATAAGAAATTTCAAGGATATACAAGATGGTATGTATAAGAGGATGATGATAAAATTATGAGGCAAGTATATACAAGATGATAGATTATGAAAATACCTAGGTAGGTGTGTATAGGTTTGGGTGAAAGATGACTTGATTCACAAACAACATGGGTCTAACATAACACACACCCAAATAAGCAAGCCACAAACTTATGATTAGTAAATTAAAGGGTGTGTAACCTAATGCTTATACTATAAAATGGATTCATGGGTGAGGTTGTAGGAAAGTGATCTATTATGGAATTGACCAAACCCTCTTAATTCCATTTGCACATGATAGCTACTTAGGAGCTGATACTAACTTTGGTAGCAAGGTTCATGTACAACTAAAAGATCCTATGCTAGGTTTACATAAGGTTTCTAGGTGCATTCCCTATATACACAAAGGTATAATGGGGCCCAAGTATATATAGGATGTTGTCTATACCTTGTATCTTGGATCTTAACCTACCCTCATTCCATGGAACCCTTTATGGGGAATTCTTCTTTAGTGCTAAATGATAACTCTCTTAATTTTTAGACTCCACTAGAACATTGAGTTTTGAATAGTGAATGGTGGTGAAATACACAATCACTAGACCCTTAGAAAAAGAAAAAGGGAATGGGGTTTATAGGTGGTTTTTAATCCCCTAGGAATCGCCACAAGGATGTGAGTGGGAGAACATATACTGATTGTAGCCCTTGGGATACAAATAAAAAGCCAAAAAGATTAATTAATAGAATAGATTAAGATGTGTGATATTTACAAGATAAAATGGTAAAAAATAATATACAAAATAAAATGAAGAGGTATATACAAGAGAAGATGATTCAAATGATATATATAAGAAAAAATGATTAAAATGATTGAAATGATTCAAAAATGATTTTTAAAGTGCCAAAAAGAGTCTTTGACAGGTGACCTACAAGAAAATGGCTAGTAGTTTAAATGGTACTCATAAAAGAGAAACTTGCAAGACAAGTGATTAGTGTTATGGTGTGGAGCTAAAAGCTTCAATTGTTTGCAGACATAAGGAAGGATGCTGAAGAACCAGAGCCATCGGCATCGGTCAGATGCAGTGGAGAAAGAGACCGGTGAGAGTCAGCTGACATCAGCAAAACCAGACTAGCAGGGATCGATGTCGATCGCATGTGTATTTTCAAAACTGCTATTGATGAACAATCAGTTAAGTGAAGTGAGTGTTTGCATGTCAAGCGACTAATTATAGTCATGAGCTGTGTGTCTAATTATTGTAACTAGAGTTCTATTTTTGTAAGCATGGGATCTTATTCATAGACCCATAAGGCATGTATTGTAATAATTCTAAGGCAAGTAAAAGCATTGAAGCTAGCAAGGTCAGGGAGATCAGCTGAAGCATTCAAGGAGGGATAATAACTCAGGATTTAGAGTTGTTGTGTTGAGCAAGAGAGAGAGGGAAGAAGGTCTTGAGGTGTGGCAAGCCTTTGAGGTGGAGGAAGAAGTGGCATCTTCTTTATTGTATTTTCTTATAGTAGTATTTAATACAAGAGTGTGTATTGTCTCTCAAATTCTTTGTTGTCTCAAGTTTCTAGCTACTTTATCATTTTGGTATAATTCTGTGTTTAATTGCATATAAGAAAGTAATCAATTGTGCTCTAATTGGTAGAGCTGTAGATCCCCTGACAAGTGGTATCAGAGCTACTATTTGCAGGAAGCAGGGTATTATTTTTGATTACAGGTCATTCACAAGGTTTTCTGATTGAGTGGAAGTTCAACAATGGTAGAAGAAAGTAGGCTATGAATGGAGAAGTTTAACAGCAAGAATTATCAACATTAGAGGATGCAGATTGAGGACTATCTGTATCAGAAGGATTTGTACTTACCATTGGGTGGGGTTGCATGCAAGCCCATAGATATGAAGGATGAAGAATGGAACGTTCTTGATCGGAAGGCTCTCAGTTCCATAAGGTTGAGCCTTACATCGTCTATGATTTCCAGCTTATCACAATGTAAGACAATGGAAGAGTTGATAAAGTCCTTGGCAAATTTATACGAAAAGCCCTCTGCTTCTAATAAGGTATATCTTATGAAGCATCTATTTACTTTGTAAATGCAGGAAGGTGGATTGGTACATACTCATCTCAGTGATTTCCATTGTTTGGTAAACCAACTAGCTTCAGTCAATATTGTTTTCGATGATGAGGTAAAGGCTCTCTTGATTTTATGTTCTTTGCCTGAAAGTTGGGACGGTATGGTTATGGTAGTAAGTAATTCTGCATCTGCTTCTAAAATCTTAAAAGTTGATGATGTTGTGAGTGTGATCTTAAATGAGGAAATACGCAGAAGAAGCACAGGTGAATCATTAGGGAATGCTCTAAGTGCAGAAAGTAGGGGATGGCAAAGGGAGAAGGTTAAGCAAGGGAAATCAAAGTCGAGAAGGAGATCTAAGTCCAAAGGTATTACCTACTAGTTTTGTGGAAAGAAAGGACATACGAAGAGGGAGTGTTGGTTGAGAGATAAAGAGAATCAACACGCACGTATTGAAGAAGCAAAGGATGCAAATATTGTGATGTAGGATGCTCTCATACTTTCTTCAGATAGTCAGGTGGGATCATGGATTTTAGATTCTAGTTCATCTTTTCATGCATCCCCAAATAGAGATTTGTTCTACGAGTATGAACAGGGAGACTTTGGAGTTCTTTATTTAGGGGATGGTATGCCTTGTCAGATAGTTGGCAAAGGGAAAGTGCAGCTGAGATTATAAATTGACAATACGTGGGTGTTGAAAGAGGTCATACATGTTCCAATTCTGAAGTAGAGTCTGATTTCTATAGGAAGGTTGGGAGATGAGGGATGCACAATAACCCTCACAGTGGATTCTTGGAAGGTTACCAAGGGAGCACTTATTCTAGCAAGAGGTAAGAAAGTAGATACTCTTTATCTATCTATTTGTATTACTGATTCTACTTCTGGTGTAGATTCGAAGATGTAGCCTAATAGGCTTGGTCACAAGAATAGGAAGGGAATGGAAGTTCTTGATTCAAAAGGTATGTGTTCAAATTTGGAAAGCATAAATACATTTCATTGTAAAAAGAGGAAATTTGATGCTTTTGACAGGAACAAAGAAGCCTTGGTGTTTATGGAGGAGATGAAGGACAGAGATCAGTCACAGGGGCTGAATAAGTCTGAGCAGGGCAGCATGGACAGAGGTTTGATCCAAGAAGAGCTTGTAGATGAAAATTTCATCACTTACAGGAACACACAGACACCGATGTCAGTAGATTGGCACCGATGTCAGGCATCCAGATACCGACATCAGTCATGTGCAGACCAGCAGGGTCGGTAGGTTGGATAGGAGAAGTCTGACGTCAGTCATAAGGACCGACGTTGGCAAGAGGGACACCAGTGTCAGCCAGGGAAATGACGTTGGTAGTTAGGGTCAGTGTAGGGAATCAACATCGGTTGGGAGCAGACTGAGAGATGGCCTAGATCGGTCACTAGAATGGATGTTGGGTGAATTACTAAGTCTCAAACACCCATGTGGAGATCAGGAAAGGTATGTGAACCTCATATTCCTTGTTCACCTTCTTTATATTGCTTACTGATAGTCATGAACTAGGAAGATGGAAGAAGCAATGCAGGTAGAATCCAAAAATAGTGGGAGCTTGGCATGGATGAGGAGTGTGAGTCCTTGGAGAACCAAACAGGTATTTGTTGGTATTGTTGTCAACTGGAAGGAAGCACTGGATAGAGGGATGGATTCCTATTTTAGAGAAGAGAGTGGATGGACACATGAGACAGAAGGCTATGGTATATGGTCTTGATTATGATGCAGAACAATGGAGGTTTGATCATTGTATCTTATCTTTACCAGGTTGGATAATATTAGCTACATTATCCTGTTACTATATTGTGTTACTTGTTGTAGGGTCTCATATACAGGGAGTTTTCTGAGCTAAGGGTAGAGTTGGTTCAGAAGTATGTCATGGAGAATTTGGGAGTAGCAAAATTCTTGTGACATAAGAGACAGGTATAGCATCACAGGTTTGCATGGTGGTTGGTCTTCAAGAGTGGGATTGAAGAGGGATACAGAGCCTAAAGAACAAAATAGATGGTGTATAGGTACAGGTACAAGTTGCAGCTGTTTATCTCTAAGTGGGAGATTGTTATGGTGTGGAGCTAAAAGCTTTAACTGTTTGCAGACACAAGGAAGGATGCTGAAGAACCAGAGCCACCGATGTTGGCAGTATGACCGACGTCGGTCAGACGCAGTGGAGAAGGAGACTGGTGACAGCAGGGAGTCAGCTGACATCGGCAGAACTAGACTAGTAGGGACTAGCGTCGGTTGCCTGTGTATTTTTGAAACTGTTGTTGATGAATAGTCAGTTAAGTGAAGTGAGTGTTTGCATGTCAAGCGACTAATTATAGTCACGAGCTGCATCTCTAATTATTGTAACTAGAGTTCTATTTTTGTAAGCATGGGATCTTATTTATAGACCCATAAGGCATGTATTGTAATAATTCTAAGGCAAGTAAAAGCATTGAAGCTAGCAAGGTCAGGGAGATTAGCTGAAGCATTCAAGGAGGGATAATAACTCAGGATTTAGAGTTGTTGTGTTGAGCAAGAGAGAGAGGGAAGAAGGTCTTGAGGTGTGGCAAGCCTTTGAGGTGGAGGAAGAAGTGGCATCTTCCTTATTGTATTTTCTTCTAGTAGTATTTAATACAAGAGTGTGTATTGTCTCTCAAATTCTTTGTTGTCTCAAGTTTCTAGCTACTTTATCATTCTGGTATAATTTCGTGTTTAATTGCATATAAGAAAGTAATCAATTGTGCTCTAATTGGTAGAGTTGTAGATCCCTTGACAATTAGTAGTTTGACTGATAATCTTGAGGAGAAAAATACAAAACATAATATTAGACCAAAATAATGACTTGAAAAAGAAGGTGTTAGAAAAAATTCACCCCTACAAGAAACAAGGTGTTAGTCAAATAGGCCTTAAGAAAAACACCCTAAGAAATTATTATTTGGTTTTATGATTCCTTTGGGATAAGCAAGCCATGAGGTGGGGGTTTTTGGGGTGGTATCCCACAACAAGGTCAAGGGGTAATGTTCCTTGCAGGGTCCAGGGGTAGTGACCTAAGTGCACTCCCTATCATAGTATAGGGTGGGGTCGAGGGGTAGAGCCTCTGATGCTAAAATAAATTTTGGCCTTGAAGGAGGCCCAAAATGACTCAAAATTCACCAAAAATGACTCAAAATAACACTAAAAAAGGATAAAATCAAATATAAAAGTCAATGCAAAATCATAACTACATAGTGCAAAATTACAACCATAAATGACAAAATCACAATTCTTGAAAAAAATTATAGATCGTGAGTTATAATTTTTAAATAGTTAGATTAACTATGATGGTCAGACTACAAAATCGTGATAATTAGACAAAACTGTGACTGTAAATGATAAAATCACTATGACTATAAATTAAGATTAATGGTTTTATGATAAACTACATAAGATCAAAATTTAAATTTTTGACCCAAATAGATGATTAAGTAGAATATAGTAGATGGATTACATGCCAAAAATGCCTATTCATAGTCAATCATAATAGATTTAAGACTTAATATGATATATCAAAATTTTATGATGAACACTCAAAATTTTATCCAAAATTGTGACCAATCGAAAGAGGAGATGTCTTCAAATAGATATTTTATCCTAAATCTACTTGATAATATTTAAATATAAATAATACATAATATTAAAAAATCACTATTATGAATATAAGATCACTACTTCATAGATCAAAATCATTATTCTAAATTTTTTGAAATCTACAATTTTATTGGAGAGCAAAAAATGGTTAAAGGGTTATGTCTTTGGATATTACCCCTGCCTTGGCCTCTTTCTTGCTGACCCTACACACACACATCTAGTACTCATATAGATAAAAATATTCTAGGTATAACATAGGGGTTAGTAAAAAATTTCCTCTTTTAAGACCCAAGTGTGCTAAACAAAATGTAAAACAAGGGGTTAAAGCTTTAGAGCACACATAAGATGAGCACACATGATTAGATAATCAACATGTAAAATGAGTTATTTTATGACCATGTTAGAAACCTACAATAAGTTAAAATGACTATTTACATGGTAAAACCATGAATTATGAAGTTGTGATTTTGTAATGAACCTAAAAATAGACCGTTAGTAGCTTAGGCAAAAATCATAACTTGAATGGACAATATCACTATTCATAAGTCAAAATCACTACTTGTGAATTGCAATTTTGTCAAAAGGAAAAAACCTAAAAAATTCTAAACTGTTAGTGGTTAAGTAAAATGGTTAATCACAAAGTTTCAAGTCTCAAAATAAAACTACGACTGCAAAGTCACTAATACTAGTGTAAGGTCATAATTTCCACCTGTGCACACAAAATTTCAAGATTTTTTATGATCGAAAAAGACCTCAAATATAGAAAAACACCACTAAAAATATAAAATTGTTAAAATGGGAGAAAACCTCCCATTATGGTCACCAATTTGTAGAAGGATTTTTGAACTATTTGATTCAAACTATGAAATTTTATCACTCAAACATAAAACTACTAGGTTATAGTCTAGAGCCATAAAAACCTACATGTGATTATATGAATAAAATATTCAATGATAAATTTAGATCATAAAATCTAATGCTCTACTTAAAGATCAAATGGAATAAAAAGACCATATGATGAGATTGCTTACCTTGACTAAAAAATTGAACATAGTGATGTTACTTGATCAATGGATGTTGGATGATGGATTCAAGGAATTAGATTGGCATGGAGATGTCATAGAAATTCTAGTTGGATCTAATGGAGGACATGAGTGGTTTAAATATAAAGAGGGAAACATCAATGGTGTACATTCAAACTTGGATGAAGGAGATCCAAGGTTGAGGATTATTTAAGGAATTTAAAATCTCTTAGAAGCCTCTAGATTTAGAGGCTTATAAAGAGGAGGGGTGAGAATAAATAATGTTTTATATTTGGAGGGTTATATAGTCTTTATTAAGGTTAATTAAAATTAAATGGATTTGAGTGTTAGGTTGGATTAGAAGGTGCTTAGGTCATGACTAGGGGAGTAGACTTGTAGGAAAGCCTAGCAGTAGGCTATTATAGGTGGGTAGGTGGGTCATGGGAATTTAAAATTTCCAAATAATGAATAAGATAGATTAGGATGGGATCAAGAATTGAGTAAGGAAACTAATAATGAAGTGTGATAGACTAAAATTAGTGTATGAAGAAATAATAGTAGGATTAGATAAATGGCTATGAAAGGGGGAATAAATTAGCAAGATAAATTAGAGTAAATGAGATAAGAAAAATTAGTGTTGACTAATAATAATATTAGTGACAATTATTAAAGCAATCAAATTTAGGTGTATATACCTAACACCCATCCAGTCACCATTTTAATAGTGTAAAAGGTATTTTATCCCATCATCCCTTTTCATTCTTGCTAGATTGGACTCTTACAAGGCTTTATCTTTTGGTAATTATTAGTCATTCCAAATCTTTACATCCCTTTATAAAAATCACTTCTCCTTCTTTAGTCACTATTTAATTTGATTTCTAGACCAAGTTAGTGTTCAACACTTTCTAATCACCTATCACACCTCATCACATATCCACTTTCTACATCCAAATATTGTAATCCAAACCCATGCCCAACATCTTAGGATGGGACAAAATTCTAACCAAGAGAATGATTTATTGTTGAATCTAGGTGATTCAACTCGAGATCATGATGATACACATAGTGATATGCATACCCTTGAGAAAAAGATGATCGATTCAATCCCCTCCATAATGATGATGTTAGGAATTTAATTGAATGATACCTCTATGAAAATTGTGACCAAGTTCTAGCTTGATCCATTGAAATAGGAGGCACACTACCCTCAAAATTTGATTATAAGCTTCTACAACACATAGTTCATCCCTCCACCTAGACTAATACAACACTTTTGAATGCACACACTAATCAAGCACCCAAAGAAGAGGAAGGTGTGGACTAAGAATTAAAAGAATAATAATGACCCACACCACTTAGAAATAATCATATTGATTATAACAAGAGGCAAACTATTTTAGAGGATCAACTAGAGCATCTTACATAATAGATAAGTCTTTCACTTTATGCAAAAAATCAATAACCATCATCCCCACATCAAAATACCCACAACACCCATATACCCCATAATAGTCATGATCAAACCTCTAATCCCTTGGATATCCCATATTTGTACAAGAATGGAAAGTGATGAAGGATACTATCCAAAAAATTAACCCATGCTCACAAACAATGTAGTATAAATATGAATATTTTTGCTCTTCTCCCTTGTATATGACAATTTTGTCAAATACCTTTCCCACCCCACTTTGAATTTACTAAATTTGAAAAATATAGAGGGAAAGGTGATCCTTGAGACCATGTACATGAGTTTTATGTGGCTTGTCATGAAGTTGTATATGAATATGCCTACTTACAAAGACTTTTCCCAAGAAGTCTCACTAGACTAGCCCTATAATGGTTCATGCATCTGCCAAAAGGGTCAATATCTAGTTTTGGATAATTAACTAAACAATTCATAGGACACTTCTCATTTAATATTAAACATGGTGTCTCTATTATCAAAATATATAACACTAAACAAAGAAGTGGGGAAATCTTGGCATATTTCTTACAATGATGGAGAAGCTTAACAAGCTACCTCTGATGCACAACACCTAAAAAGATCTAGCCAAAATATTTATTGATAATCTTAATGCTGAGTTAAAATATCAATTAAAAATCCAATTCACTAAAACTTTTGATGAGATTATCGAGAAGGGGATACAAATAAAAAATCACTTATTGAAAAAGGAACAATTAAACTATACTCCTGAAATGAATATAGTCAAAACCAAGATAACTCCTTTTTAGGCAAGTCAAAAATATTCAAAAATAAGAATTTTGTGGGAGATGGGGTTACAAATTCCAAGCATCACATTCAAATAGTGTAAAAAAAAATCCCAAAAATCAACATAATGTCTCCTATATTTGAGTACCATGAGGTAAACCAAAGACTCAAACTATAAAAATACCTCTTACTAGTTTTGGAGTGCCCATTGAAATGGTCCTTGAATAATTGATTACTGCTAACATGATCACTCTTCTTGAAATTCAACCTTTGGATGATCTTCAACCTTGACCTGATTGGTACCATAAGGATGAATTTTACAAATATCACAGAGTCAAAGGTCATGACATAAAATGGTGTATGCAATTAATGAATTATATTTAAGATCTAATTGAAAGAAGTGATATTGGAATAGAAGGGGAGAATACTCCAAATCAATCCACAAATTAGCAACTAGGCATTTATCAAGACCCCATACCTAAGCATGATCATGATAAATAGGAATCCATCAAGAGACCAGGGTTAGGCCTCCTCTTCTAATCACACTGACTATCATGCCATGCCATATCACTATGTCAACACCATCAAAATCCAAAGCCCCTAAGATCCCACTCCACTATCACCCACCATATTAAAAATCAATAGGGCCACTATATATTATGTGGTTACTACCAAATATAGGAAGATTATAGTTTTTGGGGAACCCTCAAAGGACCCAACCACTTATAATACTCAAAGGGGGAATATATATAAGAAAGTTTCAATATATTTTGATAAAAATTATGATATAATTTAGCAACTTGAGAAGACACCTATTCAAATTTTGTTAATGTAACTTCTCAAAACATCCCCTCTATTTTGGTAAATACTCAATCAAGTTTTGAATGACCTAAAGGTCCTTAGAGATATTGAAACCAATCAATTTTAGGCATTGGTGGGTCATTTATCCCCTTCTCAACAAATCACCTTTGGTGCCTATGACATTCCTCTCATTGACCCCACTCATAATTATCTATTATTCATAGAAGTCTCCATATCCAATCACTGCATTCCTTGGGTACTCATAGATAGAGGGTCTACATTGAACTTATGTAATATGTATTTATTAAAGAAATTGGGGTTTTCCAAAGCTTATTTAGGGCCTACTCTGATTATGATAAAAGCATATGATGATAATGAATGACCATCTATAGGAACTATCTACCTTCCTATTGTTATGGGACCCATGGTACATCAAACCCTAATTCATGTCTATATATTGACTTACCCTATAATATGCTACTAGTATATCTCTAGATTAATGAGATGTAAGTTATCTCATTTACCCTACATCAATTTCTAAAATTCCCCCCACTCAGGCATGTAAGTCACCATTCTTGGGGAAATTGATCATTTTTATAGTTGCCAAATGGATCAATCCCAATCATATCATTATCCTAACACAAAAAATTCCATTTTAATCCTAATGATTATTAAATATATATTCATTGATAAGAATTTTAATATTATAGATCCATTACCTAAAGTCACTCATTTAAAAATCACATCCATAGGTTGTGAGGAATATAAATATAAAACTTTTTGTGTAGGTGACTTACCTCTTTTCTCGTGCAGTTATGGGTCCCTGACTATGCATAAGATAAATCATATCAAATATCAATTTGGACCAATGACCTTCTCTATTGTAGGACTATTATATGAATAATGTGTTGATGAATTAGATGAATCATGGCTTATTTCATAATATGAGGCCCTCATATCTCTTATAAACCTATACCCCTATGTCCAAAAAATGTTACAAAATATGCATTATCAAGGGAAAGGACTAGGGAAACATGAGAAAGAAAATCTTGAACACATAATAATTTAAGAATTCCCATAATATCTTTTCATAAGGTAAAAACTACTTGATAATGACTTAAACAATATTATTGTGGATATTGCTTCAATCCTTGAGGAGTCTCTCTCTAATGAAGAAATTGAGATGAGTTCCATTTATATTCACATTGAGGATCTTGATTCCACAAACCTTTTTCCTAAAAACACTATTTACACCTTCAACATATCCCTCTACTATCCCTCTTTAATTCATTAGGATTAACATTCAGAGCCATCCTTCGAAATATTTCTAAATGATTAAGCAATTCTACAATTCCTAGGAGCTCGAGATTTCATGCCTTTCAGTGACTATAAGAGAGGATTTTCCATTAATCTTTGTAAATAAAATTATTTTAGGGAACAACAACATCACCTTAACTAAAGTGAAGAAGAGTAGTATGAAGAAGAAGAGCCACTTCAAAGTTTGGAAGAATTTATGCATGATTCAACTAAATCAGAAGACTGCACCAAAATGGATACAAAACTCTTGGATGGTTTTGTTTCAAATATCTTGAATCAATCATTTCCCCTTATTTACAAGATAAGTCACCCTCTTTCCTTGAAGAGGTGATAAAATTTAATATTGGAACTAAATAAAATCTTAAAATAATCAAACTAGGGGTAACTCTCAGCCCTGGGGAGAGTCAAATTATTATTGTGTTGCTCAAGGAATTTATAGATGTTATCACATGGTGATATTCCAACATGATTGGGCTTAATCCCTAATTAGTTATGCATCATTTGGTTTTTCATCTTAATACTAAACCAATCAAGCAAAAATTATGAAATATGCACCCTAAATTGGATCTATTAGTTAAGGAGGAACTACAAAAATTCTTGGAAGCAGGCTTTATCTGGCTTATTGATTATTTTGAATGGATATCTAATATTATTCCTATGGCCAAGCCACAAGGAGGAATCTAGATTTGTACTAAATTTTGTGACATTAATAAGGCATGTCCTAAGGATATCTTCCTCTTTCAGATATTGATATGATCATGGATTTGATAGTTGGATATGAAATGTTATCACTTATGGATGGTTTTTTAGGCTAAAATCAAATAAAAATTGCACCCAAATATCAACCTATAACAAATTTCATCACTCCATGGGGGACCTTATGCTATCAAGTCATGCCCTTCTATCTCAAAAATGTTAGTACCATTTATCAATAGGAAAAGACAATTATTTTCCATGATATTGTGCATTATATAGTTAAAGAATATGTGGATGACATCTTAGGGAAGTCCTAACTTGGATAAGAGCATCATGTAGTCTTAAGAAGAATCTTTGAGTGGCTATGCAAGTATAAATTTAGATTAAATACCAAGAAATGCATGTTTGGTATTACCTCAGGTAAGTTATTAAGATTCATAGTTTTCAAGAGAGGCATACAAGTAGACTTGACCAAAGTTAAATTTATTATGGAAAATTGCCCCTCATAATTTGAAGTAGCTTAGGAGTCTTCAAGGAAAGGTGCAAGATATTTAGTGATTCATTTCTCAGTTCATAGATAAACGTCACCTATTTACTCATCTCTTGAAGAATGGGACCAATTTTAATAAGGACACTAAATTTCAACATGCCTTCAACAACCTCAAGTAATATTTGGCAAATCCACTTATGTTATCACCCTTTAATATGGAAATTCCTTACTCTTGTACATTTCAACAAATTTGTGTGCAATAGGTGCTCTACTTACACAACACAATGATGAGGTAAAAGAGAAATCAATATATTATCTCAATCACACTTTAATCTCTTATGAGCTGAATTATACTCCAATTGAGAAAGCTTGCTTAGCCATAGTCTTTACTTCAAAAAATATTTAGCACTATATGCTTAACAATGAAGTCCATCTCATTGCTCAAGTTGATCCTCTCAAATATTTACTATCAAAATCATCACTCATAGGATGAATGGCCAGGAGGATTATGTTACTTAGTAAATTTGATATTGAATATGTTCATCTAAAGGCTATAAGGCATAAGTGATAGTAGATTAACTAATAAAAACACCTCTTTCTGCAATTGAACCTTTTACCACAACCTTCCTATTAGGAATATAGAACAAAGAGAAATATTAATGAATTAAATATGGAAATAAAATTTAAAAAACAAAAACACAATAAAGACATATATTTATCATGGTTCACCCAATATGGGATACATCAACACAAAAATAGCTAGTCCTTATTATTCAATCTAATAAATGAAGAGAAAAACCTAAAGTACAGCCATTTCAATATTCTCTTCACTCCCACATAGTATACCACCATGATTACAATGCCCTAATATCAAAAGAGGGTTAAATATTAGAGAAAAAATGCACAAACATATTTTTACCATTAGATCTGCAACCTAATAGTGAATAGTCCATATTTGCTATGAAATTACAATATTTTACAATGTATTTTTAACAAAATTTTGCTTTAGGGGTTTTGCCCCAAACCCCCACTAGGGGGCTTCTAAGTATGTTTATACCCACCTGGACCCCCATGGTGACCATAGTGGGGGGATATTTCTACCCACACCCCTTGTTAAGAACTAGGCATTATAATAATGTTAGGCTCCACCATCCAACAATCTCCCACTTGGAGACTAATTATTGCAACTCCACTGCTACAAATCTTCCTTGGAATTTTATTTGAACCTTGAACTTGGCATGTTTCTCATCTTCCTTGTTATCCTTGAAGACCTATTAAAGCTAAATAACTCTCCATCTTATCCTTTGTGACCAATTTTGTTAGCATATATATATAGGATTCTAAATTGTATGGATCTTTTCCAACTTTAGTTGACCATCTTCCAAAACTAATCAAATGAAGTAATAATTGAGTTATATATGTTTGGTTGTTGAGTGGAATTTTGAGTTCTTTGATAAATGAATCACACTCTAACTATCACTGTATAACCTAAAATCTTCTTTCTTATTCCTCAAATCTTCCATGAACCATTATATTCATATCATCTCCTTGCTAGCTTCTATAGCTGTAACATACTCTACCTATGTAGTTGACAAAGAAAATATCTTCTCCAATTTTTAAATCCAACTAACTAATGTATCACCAATAGTGAAAACATAACCTATGGTTATCCTCCTATCATATAAATCTCCATCCATGTTTGCATCAACATATCCTTGCAAGGTAACATCTGAACCTTCATAGCATAATTATCTATCAGTAGTACCTCTAAAGTACTTGAGAATCCATTGGACTACATCCTAGTGCTCCTTTCCTAGATTATTCATAAACCTTCTAACAACTCCCACTGCATGAGCAACATCTAGTCTTGTGTACACCATAATATACATTAAACTTTAAACTACTAAAGCATATGGAACTTTAGACATGTAATTGATTTCTTCTTACATTTTAGGACATTGTTCCTTAATTTAAAGTGCCCTCGCAAAAGGTGTACTTATAGGTTTTGCATCTTACATATTGAACCTGACTAACATCTTCTTGATGTACTCTTATTAAGATAATGTCAATTTTCTATTTTTCTTATCTCTTATTATTCTCATACTAAGGATTTACTTTACAACATCCAAATCCTTCATTGCAAATAAATTTTCTAATTTTCTTTTGAGATCATTTATATCCTACATGTTAGACCCTACAACAATAATGTCACCTACATACAATAACAAGATAATATATATTCCATTATATAATCTCTTAAAATAGACATAGTGGTTAGAATGACATATACTATAACCTTGTTCTATCATAAACATGTAAAATTTCAAATACCACTACCTTGGATCTTGATTTAGACCATATAAACTCTTATTCAACATACACACCAGTTTCTCCTTACCTTTTACTTCATATCCTTGTGGCTGATCCATATATATTTCCTCCTCTAAATCATCATGAAGGAAAGTAGTCTTCACATCTAACTATTCAATGTGTAAATATTCTACTGCTACCAAAATTAAAACAATTCTTATGAAAGTAATTTTTAAAATTGGAGAAAATATTTCATCAAAAGCAATAACTTTATTTTGTGAAAACCCCTTTACAACAAGTCTAGCCTTGTACCTCCTTTTGTTTCCATATTCTTCCTTCAACCTATAAACCCATTTATTCTATAATGTTATTTTACCTGTAGGCAATTGAAATAAATCCCATGTTTGGTTATGTACTAAGGAGTCCATCTCATCTTTCATGACTTTCTCCCACTTCTTTGTGGTTTCTACCTACATTACTTCTTCATAGCTTTGTTGGCTCACACCATCAGACAATAATAAATAATAAAGTGAAGAAAAGTATCATTCAAGGAGTTTACTTACTCTAGTAGATATTCTAACTACACTTCTAGGAGTTTGAGGTACTTTTTATTGTATTTGTTGCACATTTTTTTTTTGCGCTTTTAGAATTTCATTTCCAGTGATTTCATCAAGTATTGCATGTTCAGTATTTGGCTTTTCTTATTCTTTCCTTGAAACTAATCTCTATACATGACCTTCTCATTAAAGATCACATCTCTACTCCTAATGATTTTTTAATTTTAAAAATACCATAAATGGTAACCAAAATCATTAACTCCATATCCAATAAAATTACATTTCTTGGATTTTATTTCAACCTTGGTTCTATTTTCTTTATCAATATGGACAAATGCTTCACAACCAAAAATATTTAAAAATAAATAATCTACCTTTTTATCTATCCATGATTCTTATAGAATGCCACCATCTAAAGGACTTGAAGGCCTTATGTTTATTAAGTAAACATCAGTATCCACAATATTTAACCAAAACTATAAGGGCAACCCTATATGTAATCTCATGCTCCTTGCACACTCCATGATTATCCTGTTCATCCTTTTTGACACACATTTTGTTGTGTTCTTGGAATGTCTTCTCTCTATGAATCCCATGGGATGAAAAATAATTATCTAATTCCTTACTATAGTATTCACTTCCATTTTCTAAACTGTCATACCTCAACTTATTTCCTGTCTCATTCTTAGCCAAAGCTTTCTATTTCTTAAAAATATCAAAAACATAAAAAAAATTTGTATGCAATAAACCCAAGTTTTTCTACTTACATCATCAATAAAAGTAACATAATAATAATATACATCAAGGGATGATACCTAAATTAGTCCCCATACATCTATATGTACAAGCTCTAACTCTTCATCTTTTTTTGTCTTCCCAAGTCTGAGAAATCTAACTCTCTTCTATTTACATACACATAGTGCTAAAAAAAAACCCAAATCCACATTAAAATTTGGTAACAAATTATTTTAGTGGATAAATTGAATCCCTTTCTCACTCATGTGCCCAATTTTGCGGTTTCATAATTTTGTATTTGGTTCTATAGAAGCTAAAGCAATTATTGACCAATTTTGACTTTTAGGTCAAATTGGCAAACCCCTAGGTAAAAAATTGACCTTTAGGTGTTTTAGGGGTATAATTTCATGTAATTAGGTGTTTTATATGTCATTTTATTCCATTAATTGTTATATTGGCTTTGGTCAATTAGTTTTTAAGTCTATTTATCATTTTGGGTCACTTTAAGGGTCAAAAAGTGAGAATTTAATGCTTTGTGTAGGTTTATTTGGAAATATGAAGGTGTAAAAACATTATTTAATGTATCATGTTTCCTTATAAGTCTTAGGTAACTTAAAATACTAAATTTTTTAGGTTGATCAGAAGAAATGTCAATTTTCTTAAAGGAAAGGAAGAATTCAGCACTTGTATGAATTCTTAGGGAAGTGTGCCACTTAAAAAAAATTAAATGTGACTCTTCATCTCCCCTGCACTAATATACCTGATTAAATTTATCTGTAAGTTTCATTTTCTTCCCAAAACCATTTTGATTCATTTTGGCTTTCTTAGACATGTAGAAATGACTTTCAGGTTTTTGCTTGGTACGTCCAATAGGTAGGGTTTCAGGTCAAATGATTTTGGGAGGTAGTTTTAAACTTAAATAAATTAATTTAAATATAATTATATTTAATAATGATCATTTTTGTTTTATTAATCATCAATTATAAGTTGATTTTTCAAATCTACCTGTTCGTTTGTGCACCCTGTAGGTTTTACTCTTATTTGGGAGATTCCATATAATTCACTTAATGAGTTTGGTTCTAGATCATATTGGATTCCTACTCTAATTTTTTTCTTGAAGATTTTCATATTTTAATTTTATTTGATAAGTCTAATAGCTCACTTTGTAATAAGGAACCACTATGAGCAGTTTCAATCAATTCCACACTTGCATATATTTGAATTACATATAGAGGATTCATATGAATGTCAAATGGTGTATTATATGTTGAAATTAAATTATATTCATCTAATTATATGTTTTAGTCTCAAATCCCCATAATTTGATCAAAACCCATGCCTCCACCGTGCTATAACAGTCATAAGATATCTATACCTGCTGTATTTCACATGAGGCAAGTGATTTTCATGTTGGAGAAGGTGATTGAAAATTGGTTTAAAAGTGTTATTGATGGATATCATCTATTTGAAGATTTAAAAATGCATTTGAGTGGTCTTCAAGCTATTCCCTAAAATATTTTTACCACATTTCATGCCCTACCTACATAACTTGTCCAAAACATCAACCTACAGGGCCTTAGTGACATCATGTTGGTGTGTGTAGAAATGGATATGTTTTACCAACTTATTAAGACCATAATAGATGAATTATAGTGTTGGATAAGAGAATACAAAGTTCATATGCATTCTTAGTTTCATGGTGTACATATATAACTCATTATGGTATATCAAACATCCACCTATAGGTGGTTGAACATAGTGCACAAGTGCTTTCATGGAGAGAAGGAAAAAACTAAGGAAGCTCAAGGATATGGCATGAATAATCAAGATTTGAAAATCCATGTAAAGTGTCTAAAAGGCAAAAATAATCATGAAATCAAGTTGAATAGATAAATGACTAAGATTTAGGGACTTTTTCCCTAAAAACATAAAATACAACTCTTAGGGATTTTCATAATATCTTGTAGCATGATTGCAAGGACTTCCAATGCCTCTAGATGAAGAAATCTTGCAGTATATGCATAGAAAAAGAGATACAAAAAATATGTAAGGCATAAGACTCTTTGAGGTGGGATTTTTCAAGGTCTAAAGTTACCCTAAAACACATAGAAAATACCCCTTTAACATCTACAAGTTTGGTTATTTGAATGGTATTTACAATCAAAGGAGTAACAATGAGCATATTATCATAGCTAGAAGGTTTAAATGGTTTAAATTATATACCAATGATATGAATAACACCACCATGATCTTGAAATGTAGCATTTTAATCATCATAGACACCTACAAGTGTCCTCTAAAAGAAAATATCCATCTACAAGAGGGTCTTACGGGTAGAGAGCAATATATTTGGGTTCTTAAAGGTATTTTTATCTAAATAAAGTTGAAAATAGGTCTAAATTGATGATAAAAGTGATTTTGGGGTTTCAATATGGACATACATTGATTTCAAAGTTTATCCCACCTTAAACCATCTATAAATAACCTCATCCAAATCAAAATAAAGTATGTGATGAATGAAACTGGTAGTGAGTAGATTGATGTTCAAGGTGATAGAGAAAGACTAAACAAAGTGAACAAGAAAATCCAAAAGTATCGAATTGTATTAAAAGATCCAAAGGAAAGTATATACACTGTCTCCAAGTTTAAATCATGCACTCATACCTACAAGAACACTCCAAAAGGCAAAAGACACAGTCAACAAGCACACTCAATTTGACCTAGTCAGAGTGTATGCAGAATTTAAGAGGTTTTGAGGGTTATTTAAAATTTAATATCACCCTCATAATAATCACAATAACCTCATATCACTCTCATAATGTGAAAACAAGATGCATATTTACTTCATTCTTTCAAACCCTGCACACAACCTCCTTCCTAATAGTCTACCTGAGTTTCATATTTTTTAAGGTCCTATAAAAGTTTTTGTTTTATTAGACAAATAGGGGAAGTACCCCCTATTTTGTCTCAGATAGGGGGTACTTCCCTAGGGTCAAAAATGATAAGATTTGGAAATTGGAGATATAAAGGTGAACCAAAAGTTAAAATATCCCTAGAGGAATGTGTAAAAAGTTTTAAAAAACCTATAACAATAATAAATACCAATTAGGAATGGATGGCACTCAATAGGGCACCCTATACTAAGGAGGTTGCAAATAAACTCATGAGGCATGGTTATGTGTAAAGTCCAAACATAGGGTCAGTTTCAATTATAAATATAAAATAGATTTATAATGAATTATATAATGTTTAGGAGGTCATTTAAAATTTGTTTTAGATATTGGGACATAGGGAAAGTCATCAAAAGACTATTTTGGGGTCTTAAGGTACATACAAGCTTCTAGGAATAATGAGACCTTAAAGCCAAAGAAAAGTTCATTCTCAACTATAGCCTTAGATGATAGCTAAAATGGATTAAAAAATGATTATTGGATGTATAAGTATGTTTTTAAGCCTTTGGAGAGCAAGGATGATGCAAATAAACCCAATTTTGGCCTAGGAACAACATTTAGCTTGTGGAAATGGAAGAAAAGGGTTTGAGTAAACAACTTTGAATGCTCATATATATTATAATTATTTACATGGTAAATCAAGAAGTTTAGAAAAGATAGAGAGGGTTTTAAAATTTTTTTTTGTGACATTTAATTGAAATTTGGATATGAAAACTCTATGAACAATGCTTAAGACCAAAAATAGGTTTAAAACACTACTAAACCCTCAACCAGGAGCCGATGGAGAAAGTGAGTTTAGAAAGATAATAAAATGTCATATTTTGACCTGAATAGATATTTTATGTTGAAAAGGACTCTCTAATGATCACTCACATACTTTTTTTCTATATGGACTTGTATGGATGGGGTACAAAATATGATCATTTTTACCATTTTTTGTGTTTGGTAGGTTCTGTAAGGAGTATAAACATGAAACAAAATTAGGGATAAATATATAGAATTTTAATAACCCCTAATGTAAATTTAATACTCTAAATAAACTCTTAGGTTCCTCAAAAAATAGATTCAACTCAGCCACTCAAAACTGGCCTAATGGACAAGCTAGGGAGAAGTGTGAAAACTTCAAGTGGATGGATTTTTAAGGTATACCTAATTCTTATAAGGCCATATAGGGAATTGAAACATATAACCCATTTCATTTCATGGAAAAATTATGCCTTTTTGGAAGCTAAGGGTGTAAGGTACATGAAAGTAATTCTTTTTGGACTGTGGATGATGATTGTTCCTTTCCAATTGATTCCCAAATACTAGGCATGAAAAAATGCATGGAGAGACATGTATGATTTCCCTAACATACATTAAAATAATCAAACCTGGTCTTAATTAGTTATGGGAAGTTCAAATAGAGGCAATCATGAAGGTCATTTTTATGTGCAAAATGAGGAAGTGTCATTAAATTTGAGTCATTGATTCTTCCCTCCACTTCATATGTAACTAATCCCATTCCCCCCATGAAACTAATAAGAAAACTTGAAGCTATCTTTCTATCTTGCATCCATCAAGAGCCACTATCAAACCCAAGAGTCCATTAAAAGCCATTATAAAGCAAAGGCAAGCAATCTAACATCTATCTATTTTACATCAAGAATTCTATTTGGAAATATTAGAGAGGAGCTATAAAGAGGTAAAATTATGGTAAGAATCTCCTTAAAAATATGATTATCTCTTTTATCCCCTCCTTTTGATGTTATTTATATTTTGGGTTTTTATTATTAAAAATAGTAATATAAGGTGAATCTAAAATTTAGGTTACACATACAACCACCATGATTATCCCTTTTTTATAAAATCATGGCTTTGAAGTAGCAATTTTTCCAAAAAACTATGATATCATACTCTTTGGGACTGGTTTTGTGTTGCACTAGCTATGTATTCATGTTTTTGTAGGTCGAGTGGTAATTTTATCCAAATTAAACCACTAATCACTTTTATGTAGGACCATCTTAGCTGGAGGCATTGAATATCTTATCTAACATCTTTGTCTTGCAAGTTTCCTCTCTAAAAGTGCCAATCAAACCACTAACCATTTTCTTGTAGGCCACTTGTCAAAGACATTTTAGTATCTTGAAAATCATTTTTTTTGTTTAAGAATATTAATCATTTTAATCACTTTATTTACATCATGTTGTATATTCCTACTTCTTGTATGTATCTCACATCTCATTAATTGGATAATTAATCTCTTCTTTGCCTACTTTTCTATCACTTGAAGGCTATGGTGGTGTACGTTCTCTTCCTTGAATCTTTGTGGTGATTATTATAGGATCAAAAACCATTAACAAACCTTCTAATTTCCTTTTTTAAGGGCAACATTATGTGTAATTCACACCCATGCACTTGTCATAGTTCTAGGGGATATTGACCATGGATTTCACCACCACATACTGATCTAGACTCTATGTTGTATTAGAGTATAAATATCAGGGACAACTATAATTAGGCTAAGCAGTTGACCTCATATAGTTCTTCCATGAAGGGGAAGGGTTAATTATTTGAACCAATATTTAGATAATACCCTACATAGACTTAGGCCCCACTATACCTAGCATATACCAAGGATTCCCCTAGAGATCATGTTCATATTAACATAGGACCATCAACCATAATAGCTAACTTACTACCAGAGTCAATATCAGCTCCCAAGTGACCATCATGCATAGATGGAGTTGAGAGGGTTAGAGAGATTTCATAATGTTTCAACAGCCTACAGCCTCACCTATGAAGCTATTGATGGTGCATTCATTAGGGTATACACCCAAATTAGTTTACTAATATTAGGTTTGTGGTTTGCTTGATTTGGTGAGTGTTGTCCTAGACCCATGTTATTTATGATCTAAGTTATCCTTTTACCCAAATTTATACACACATATCTATGTCTTTTTCACATATCATCATTTTATATATCCTTCACTCATCATTATATAATTTTGTATCATCCGCTTGTACATATTATCTTTATACATCCTTTACTTATCTCATACTATTTCCTATCACTCTCTTGTCTTAATCCCATCTTAGTCTAGTCATGTTCACCACTTACTAGTCATGCCCCCATCACCTACATATCCTAATTGTGTCTTATCATCAACATCTTGTCCTAAGTCTAATTTACCTATAATAAATCAATTGTATTGATATTATCACCTTGTCAACCTAGTCTTAATCATAGTCCAACCTAGATTCATCCCCTTGTCTATACTAATCCTCCCATCAAGTCTATAGTCATACTTTGTTCTTATTCCACATTGGAAAACAACTCTCTTCATCAGGGTTCTAATCTTAAGCTTTATTTTTATCTAATCAAGTTTGAGTCATACAAATAATCATAATCCTATCAACCTATTAATTGAATCCTCTCATCCTATTTGAGTTGATCATCTTAGTCTTAAAATAGCCTTAATCTTATCAATACTAGTTTAAATTAGTCTTTGATCCTAGTCTAACCCATCATCCTCAAATCTTAGAGTTTGTCATAGCTCACCTAGTCGAATCTAGTCTAAATCATCAAATTCTAGCTCACATCCTAATTTAGTCTACTTGATATTATCCCATCACATCAAACATCTAGTCAAACTTGAAATTTCACTAAAGCAATCCTTTTTCCAATTTCATTCCACATAACCTAATTTCATCCCTTAATCTTTCCATTCAATCCCTAACACTTATTAATTAGGATTGGTAAACCATAACATCCATATTTTCTCCCATACTTATCCACGACATCTTGCAAAGATTTGGTCAATGCCCTAATTAAGCAATGCCTCATGGCCAATAGGTACATGCTCCTTTCTCACCTCCTTGAGATAATCACTCCACATCCTATAGACTTTGACCCCATCCATCCAAAATTAACTCTAGTCTAAACCCATCCATGCGAGTCCCATTTAAATCCTCCATCCACCAATCATAGCTAGTTGTCTACCCCATCTTGCACTAGTAAAGGGAATCCTATCCTATCCATCTTGTCTACTACTAATCCATCCACCCAATCAAATTAATAACCATTTGATCTAAAGTCCAATGCTTCTATATCTAAGTCATGAAGTTAAGAGAGCCCCTATATTCCTCTTTATATATCCTTAGAATCCCTATTAAAATAACTTGTAGATGCTAACATGATAATAATTAAATATACCCACCTATAAAACATATTAATCCCACCAAGCCCAAGCCCTCTTGGTATAAAGTTAAACAATACTATGTATATCACTTAACCTAGGGGAATACCATTAATAGATTTCATAATTTTAAAAACTATGTCTAAGACCTCATCAATCATGGTGACATTTAAATTAATAATGAATCTGATGGATCTACATCCATGGGTGAACACAAAGAAGAATTCCAATGATCAAAATTTAATCATGATCAAGCTCTTTCATTTCTAAACCAAGTTCAAGACCCCAAATCCATCTTACATGGTCCCCCCATATTTGACAAATTATCTATTGAAGATGAGTCTATCCCCCATGAGCCTAGTCCTCCCTTCCTCATAAGTCCTTTTTTATAAGCCTATCCTTGGCAAATCCATTATCCCTCTACCATCTTCAACTCATCCATCACTTTATAAACCCCATATTGAGAGGTCACTTATGGAAAATACATATTCTACTAGTAGCATTGAATCACACACATCAAAGTTAGCATTAGAGACCATACAAGTGTTATTTGCATCTGGATCATGTTCAACACTAGCATTTGAATCATTTTCCTCATTATAAACATTATCCCTCATAGATATTGTAGTAAATGATGACTATGCTTTTATTTTTTAAGATACTACCAATTTGGATAAAAATTAGTCACAAAGCATATATTTTGATCCCAATTAGGATGATGAAGTAATAATAGAGTTTTTAAAAGATTTATCAATCAAAGATAGATAGAGTGAATCTGACCCTACTTTGGATGTCTATACTACTCTTATCCTAGTGATCATTTTGCTAATCTTGAGGAGATTTTCTCTGATGTCAAAACTAGGTCTCTTAATAATCCATATGAAGACCATGTTATCCAATCACCACTCATTAAACTCATCATACCATATCCCTCACCTTTATCTATCATAGATCCTTTTCTTCCCATCAATGATCATTTAATCACCTCCCTCTATAGGGATGAATAAGAACATACATCGTTAGATCATTTCTTGAGCACCATCATATGTGCCACAAAAATAAAGGTCCAAGATCATATTCAAAATGTCATAAATGATGATCAAAGCACCTTTGATCTAGAAAGTCAAAATCAATAAAATTCAAATCATTAACCTAATAAAAAAGTGTCTTCCCCTAGTGAAACCCAAATTTAGGCACTAGGGAATTTTCAAATTTAAAATAATCATCATCTATCAAGTCATGAATCAATATCCTCTAGTGAAGCCCAAAGTTAGGCACTGGGGGGAATCCAAGATATAATCAAGTTTGAAAATCATAATAATCTCAAAAGTCATGTGGTCAATCATCCTTATAATAATCGAATCAAAGTTGAATCTTAAAGGCAAAAAATATTGGATCTCTTAAATTCTTTTATGATATGGCACCAATCAAATACACAAGGGCCAACATCAACAATGTGTATGACTGCTAGTCCCACTTCCTAGTCACCCATCACATCTTCCTATCATGATCTTATCATCTATTAAATTCCATTACTCCCCCATTAACATTAATATATAATCTCATTCATACCTCACATCACACTCCCAATAAATATTATCTCTCATAGGAGTGATGAAGACACCTAGACTAGATATCTGGAGGAGTTTTGATCAAGAATCAATGAAGGTCACATAGATATCAATACATACACCAATGATAACATGGTTCCAACATCACACATTTATAGAATATGTTTTGGTTAAATATCTAGAAATCTTGTCATGATTATTTTATTTCCTACCCATATCTAATAAATCAAGATGCCCAAAAATCAAAAATAAAAAAATAAAAAATAAATCCAAAAAAAGAGTCAAACATAAAAATTAAAAAAAAACATTCATTTAATGGTGAAAATAAGTCTTATGGTGCCTTGGAAAAGTACCATAATGAAAAATGGTTTCTAGTGTCATGGTAAAATAATCTATTTTCTATATTTTAACTTGGCACTTAGGGGAAAAATAATTCATCCAATGGTGAAAACTAGTCTTCTGACATGTTGGGCAAGTACCATGATGAAAACTAGTTCCAGGCATCATGGTAAAATAATCTATTATCTATATTGTAGCTCAATACTTGGGGGTGAATACATTTTATCCACAAAATCCATCCCTTATCCATCCTATCCATGGTATATCCCTTTGTCCATTGTTCTTACCCATCATCTGCCATCATATCCTATATCATATTATGACCATCCTTTCTTCCAATCTCAACCTTTTTAAGGACATGAAAGATGTCCTAAATAATATTTTAGAATCATATTGTCTATCCTCTTATGGACACTCAGGTACCTATATATATGGTTCCTTCATGATATGGTTATTAGGAATCCCTAGTCTAATATTCCCTTGTCCTCATCCCCTTTTCAACATCACCCTCATCCTTTTGTCATCTCATCCATTATTCCCTCCATCTTTATCCTAATTTCTATGCTTGGTATTCCCTTTGCTAATAAACCCATTTGTATAGTGTACATACATATTCCAAAAATACCTAAAAATTTATAAAATCCCAAAAATTCCTAGGCAATCTTGTCTTTTGGCATCTTGTCCTATGTCATAAATATCCAAATCATCCTACCATATGTCTTATCCATCTTATCATATCATCTTGTATTATATCCTAATCATTTTATCATCATAGTCATATTGTCCTATATATTCAACAATCTTATCCTAATCTTAATCCCTCATCAAGTCCAAACTTGTATCCTTATCCTAATCTTTATCCTCATCCAAGTCACTAGTATATTCCAAGTCCATACCTAATCACATCATGAACATTATGATGACCTTAATCCAATGCATCACCTAATAAATTACCCTATCAAATATTATCAATTAGACAAGACACAATGAAACTTCATGTAGATACTTGTGTGTATTAATTTTCTTCCCTTTGTTATTTGACTTGTTTGCATGTCTTTTGTCATGTATATATATGATTTTTTTTTTTTTTTTGTATAATGAATATTTTTATTGGGCAATGAACAAGGATGTTATGATGACACAAAAGTCTAAAATAATGCTTTTAGGTGTCCTTAATGATGTAGAGTTTGTTATTTTCCTCTTTTATACATTTTACCACAACATCACCTTTGTCATACTTATATCATGGGGCATACTACCAAGTGTTATATTTATTAGACTACTTATATTATGATGAGCCTTATTAAAAAAATGATGGATTGATAATTTATCTTAATCATATAATCATATTTATCCCATCATCAATTATATCAATTCCTTTTCTATCACATTTTCATCCTCTAAACAACTATCTATCATCTCTAGTCACAAACATCTCAATTCCCATCATTTTTCCTAGTCATCTATCCTCATGGCTAACATTTGAGTCAAATAATGTTTCTAACAAATAATATGTCTAAAAACCATCATCATTATAATATTATAATCCATCATCATCATCCTCTAGTCTATCTTGTCATCCATCATCTAGTCTAAACTAAATTGGCCTAAGGTCTTTTTATACTATGTAAGTAGCACTCAGCCACATGGTGTGCCTGAGGTTAGCTCAACCACTCTCTATCTTTTCCTCATCATCCTCACATATTAAATCAATAAAATCCTTGATATATAATATTAATAATGCATCACCTAGTATATTGATCAATCACCATCCTCATCATCATCTCCCTAATATTTTCATCAATATCATACACTTCTCAATTGGGCCTGGCAAATCACAACATCCATCTTTTATTCCATCATTCATCCATTATATTTATTGGTTAATTCATTTATTCAATTTTATATTCTATTCCCTCTCATACTTTTCATCACATCACTTGAATTTATATTTGATCTGCATTCATCATTAATCTTATCAAATTATTGTCTATCTTGGTCCATAGCTCTCCCTTGTATGCATACTTGCTTGGGATATAGACATATATATACTCATCATTTATTATATCACATTTCCTAACATATAATATCTCATACCTAATCATTTATTCTAGTATGTTGATTAATCATCCTAGTCCATTCATTTAATGTCCAATCATTCCTTCAAGCTCTCTATCACCACAATAAATCATTTATCATCTCTTTAGTCATCAACATATCAACATTTAATATCTCTCTATATTTATCTAATAATTAACATGTCTAAAAATCATCATCATCATCTAATATATTCTAAACTACATTTGGCTAAGTTATTTTTAGACTATTTAGGCAACACTTAGTCACATAACATGTCTAAGGTCTGCTCAACACCTCTCTCCACTTTCTTCATCATCCATCATCATATTTCTCATGTCCCTCATCATCCTCACATCTTGCATCAATAAAATCCTTGAGATATAATATAAATCATTCATAAATAAATCTATTAATCAATCACCATCCTCATAATCATCTCCCTAATATTTTTGTCAATCACTCACACCTATAGATTGGGATGATAAATCACAACATCCATATTTTCTTCCATTAGTCATCCATTATCACTGATTGATCAATTCATCAAGATGAACTCTATGAATTCCTCCCTCAATTGGGGCATGACTAAGACCATAACTTTCTCACCTATTTTTCCCTTGTATGTGTCCTAACTAGGGGCATCATAGCTACTAATAATATTGTAGCTCATTGATTTGATGTAATGTAGTCTCATTATTCACCTTCATCTTTGGGTCAATCATTTCATTTTATTATCTCTCCTATCTTTCATCCTATCACTTGAATTTAGCTTTTGAGCTATAAACATCATTAATATTATCAAATCATTATCTTATCTTTGGCCTGATGCTCTCCCAACATGTGTCCTTACTTGGGATATGTTGGTAGCTCATGGCCTTTATCACCTTGGTTTACAGTTCTCCCTAGTATGGGTCCTTTCCTGAGATATGTCAAAATCTTGTGGACTTTTATTTTATCATTATCATATTTCCATTCCTTGTTAATATGTATTTACCATGGGCATCATCAATTTTTATCTCATTTTATAAGTTTTATTCATCTTCCTAATCATCCATCTCAACATCTTGTATCACATCCCCTTATCTATTCATCACATTCTTCCCCTAACTTCTTTTTGAGTGGCCATCTAGCTCCTTCCTCCCCACATGTCCCCTCGAGGGGGAATCATTTCCCCTAAAATAATTTACTAATATCAATACATTAAATGTATTTTCTTTGAAAGACCATTACTTACTCCACTTTTACCACTCACAATGCCCTTTCAAAGAGGGCCTAAAATGTACACACCAAAAAATGCTTGCTTTATTTAATGTCACTAATATTCCTATTAGTTGACACTAATTTCACTTACCCCATCTAATATTATTTATCTATTATAATTATTCCCTAATATCACCCCTTCTAGTCATTTATCTAATACCCCTTTCCATTATTCTTCATTCACTAGCCTTATATTATCTCCATAAATTAACTAATTATCCTAAATCACCGTTATCCATTAATTAATCCTACTTGTCCATTATTTAAGAATTTAAAATCATCATGAGCCACCTACCCACCTACTCATAGGCTCTCTTACACCCCTAATTCCTAATCATCTACCTAATCTCCTACTAATCTTACTTAGACCCTAAATGGAATCTAGAATTCTCTCTAACCTAGCCGTTATTCTCTAGAAGACTCTATTCTAGAGGTTTCTAAGAAATTTCTAATTCCTTTTTAATTCTCCCTCTCTATTTTATTTAAAAACCTCCAATCCTCCATTGTAACTAACTACATGAAATACAAACTAACTACTAAATCCATAACATCTTCATATGATCCATTTATCCATCATCTAAGTAAATAAATCAAGTTATCATAATGATATAATCTTAAGTTTATGTAAGCAATATCAATCCAATCCTTTAGTATTTTTATTGTTTAATCTAGGTTTAGATCAATTATCTTTAAGATTTGAGTGCTTCTATGAATATGCATTTATGTTTGCATTTTATCCTAATGGCTCTAGATCTAAATTGGTGGATTGACATTTTAGATGTTTTGATATAATTACATAATCAAAATTCCAATAGCTCAAATATTCATTTACACCATGAATCCCTCATCTTTCTCCTTAAAACAATGTGTAACATAGATAAGATCCATTGGTGGACCATGCAAGGAAGGTTAACCCAGTTTAAATCTTTCATTTTTTATGTTAGTTTGGTTTATAGATGTTAGTATATAATATATTATTATTATTATTATTATAGGTACATGTGTATTATGAATTGATTATTCATTTACATTTTTTGATGTCACAACTAGTGGTAAATCAAAGATAGCTATTGAATTTTGTCATTTGGGTCCACTATTATTAAATAAATTCAATGTATTTTACTTTGATTTGGCATTGAGAAGTTATGAATGAGAAAAATTATACCTAGACTTGTTAGACAAGTTTGGTTGTGAACTATGAGTTTTTGTATCATTAGAATCGCCATTTTTTCATTATTTTATTAATCACTACTTTAAATTCTTGTGCTCTATATAATAGAGGTAGTTACTTGATTTTACTAATCTTGTATCATAAACCTATGGTTTTAGCTTATTCAAAGAATAAATATGTTAGATGACTATAAATTTACTTAGGAATAAATTATGTTATATTGATGTAGACATTAACAAAAGTGCATAAATTACTAAATCAGTTACGTAAAGTTATTGTATTATTTGGTTAGTTTACATTTGGTTTAGATTCTTGAACATTATTTTTAGTTTATAGAATTTGGTTGCATCGATGATGTAGGGGATAAACATATAACATTATTATTAATTACCTATATTTAATGTCTCCCTTAAATTCCTTCCATTATCTTTGACTTAGCTTGCCTCTATAGGTACATTACTTGTTTCTTGACCTCTCTTGATCGATCCCTCTTCTCTAGGCTCATAGGCCTTCTTTACATGCATAGAATTATTATATATTAAGGAGATATAATTTTTATAACTTATTATATGCACTCTAAATTTAATTATCATCCATACCATCACCCACATTCTCTCATACATCATCTCCACAACTTTACTTTTCCTTTTATGTCAATCTAGTTCACTCTCACATAGTTTCCTAGGCTTGAAAGCTTTATGCATGGTTCCTTTGATATTTATCCACACTAGATTCATGTTACTATCCTAATATGATGTATTTTATCTCTCCATATTCATGTAATCAAATAAATCAACCCCCAAGTTACAATTCTCCATCAATCTTCATTTCCCTTCATTAGGCTTCCTCTCTAGTAGCCTTGATTTTATGCAAATCTAGTAGGTAAAAATAATTCATAAGTGTTAATGATAATATAAGACTATTTTTATATGCCATGGTACTTCACATAAAATTTCATAACTAAAATATTAAGGTAGATAACCTAACTCAACCTATCTCTTTACCAATTAGGTCTCTTGGGCCTAATTTGAACACATAGTCATGGATATGTATAGTATGGCCTATTATCAACCCAAAAAACTCTTGAATCATTTATATCATATTTAATTACATAATATTACAAATTTTCATCAAATTCCAAGGGTGGAAACTCAAATTATGACAAATTTAGGATTTAAAACCCTAGGTTGGAAGAATACTAATGTTGAGAGATGATCTTAAAGGTTTTGGAGCTATGCATTGATAAGACCTTAAGCGACCATATCAAATTACCAATAACCACAAATATAATTAGGATTTTTCTTCAATTTGTATTTATTATTGATTTTGATTACTGATTCACCTCTGGGTGGTAGGGGTACCCTATTTTAAATGAATACCACCTCTCTACATCCATAGATGTAGAGAAAGCTAGAGTGAGCAAAAGTAATCATGGCCTTAAAGTAGACAAGGAAATTCATCCTAAAAGTCTTCGATGAGATATTTTATAATGATTATGATTCTCCATTACTTTATTTTATTTTGGATATGCCTAAATTTGACAAAGCCTACCACTTTTTTGAAAATTTTACTTTGATTATTTATTTTATGGGTCGAGTCCCCGTTGAGAGCCTTCTAAAATAATGGGTTAACAATCACTAACAAGGCCATGGAGTGAAACTATAAGGAGCCTAGAATCTTACCAAGGAATTTTTAAATTTTGTTTTTCCAACCCCAAACATTACAAAGTTGTTGTTAACCATGGACCTTGATTTATTCATAACACTCTAGTTAATTTTTCTCATTAGACTCAGGAATTTCAAGTTTCAGAACAAGAAAAGATAAAAATCCCCATTTGGGTTGAGTTTCCTATCTTACCTCTCCCATTATGGGGTTTTATTGACCAAATAATAAAACACATAGGGCATTTCATATGCTATGAGTAGACCAAATTATTTATGGCTCATCCCAAAAAGAGGGTTTGTGTTTAAGTGGATTTATCTTGACACTTGAAAGAATCCATTTATATATAAATTGGCACTAATATATTTTCTCAGTGAGTTTTATATATCAATCTCCTAAATACTTGATTTCAGTGCTAGTCTTCAAACGACATAATCCAAGAATGTCCTTTGATGGTGCATACACTTCCTGATTCTTAGGAAAAGGGTGAACTTAAGGCCAAACCTCAAAATTGAAATAATGATGGTTGGACCATGGTCACCATCAAAAAATAATAAATCTTCAAAAGGTGGTGGTAGGCCACAAGATTCTTCATACAAACCTATTATGAATAATGATGCCTCAAAATTCTACTGGAAAAACTATTTTGCCTAATAAAGTTTCACCTCCCATTGTACATACTCCACAAGTAGTGGCTTTTCTAGTTGAGGTGCCACCCTTAGATCTACCATCACAACCCTCTCCTATGGTGAATATTTCAAAATAATAATAGAGTTTGGTCACCTTGGATTATAAATCAGTTTCTCAACACTCCTAAAATCCCTCTCCATCTCCTAAGGAGGAAAAATATATGGCTCATAAGAGATAAGCATTTAAAATGCTTGATTACATGCCCAAAAAATTGATGTATAATCAATTTACTATGATTGATAATATCATAGAGGAAAATGACATGCACCTTGATGGTTCCCAATGATTTTTTACTCTTGGAATGTTTAGGGCATTACTGATCATCTATGTAAGTATATGCTCGAAGTTGTCAAATTTTTAATAGTTTGAAAATTATCTACTTACAAGGGGTTAAGATTTATAGCTTTTTAATGTAGAATGCAACATGAATAATTTGGATTGGGGCCATATGTTAGGATAATAGGAATGAGGTTGGGCATGGTGGAGCCATCACTTTATTATATCCATATCTTTTTAAAACATAATTTCCTAGGGTTCAGACCCAACCCATCAAGTGGTTTGGACCCTTTTTGACTTTAATAATCATATCGTTAGGATTAATAACTTGTATGCCTCTAATGATGCTATGGAATAGGCATATATATGGAGATGGTTGTCTGACTCACTTCTTGACATGTATTGGGTCCTTTACAACAATTTCAACATGGTGAAATTGGTTGAGGATAAGGAAGGGCACCTTCCCATATATTGGTGTGTTAATGAATAAGAAGATTAGTTATATATGCATAAAAAACTTAGGGTGTTTGATATTAATCATCATTAGAGGGAAAAATTAGCTACCCCATGGTTTTATTGATCTAATTTTTGATAGCGAGAAGATAGGGTGCTTTAGTGGCTATAACAAGCTTTGATAGCTAAATAAGATCTCTTATTTTTTTACCTTGGTGGATGATCAACTAGTGCCGGTCATCCTTGATAATTTTTTATTAGATAACCACCCTATTTATTTCAATATTAAGTGGAACACACCTCAATTAAAGCTTTAATACACTCAATTTTATCTCAATATTGCTTACCTTAAACATGAAATAATAGTAAGACATATTATCTAAATCTACAATCTAGTTTCCTAGCTAGAGGGGGACAATGATTGGATTTAATGGTGGTCATATACTCTTGTGCACACTTCCACCTTTATTCATATATATGTCAAATATATTACATCTTTCCAATGGCATGTGCATAATGCTACAAACCATGAATATCTATGGGTTTTATAGGATCTAGAACTATCTCTTTTTAATATTCAAATTCAAACTAAAGTAGCCCATTGGCAACACAAGCTTCAAGTAGAGGAGGCCCACAAAGCTAAAGGAGCTTAGTTGAGAGCTCATATGTATTGGTTAGAAATATGAGACATAGTCTCTAAGGACTTATTTTACCTTATCCATTCTAGAATAGCTATTAATAAAATTAATTTTATCAAAGAAGGAAATTCTCAAATTACCAAACTTCATGACATTCTATAGGTTTTTGTTCATCACTACCATGGAATTTTTTAGCCCAAGTCTCCTCTCTAGAATGATAAGTGGATCTCCATAGATTACTTTAGGTTGTTTGTTACAAAGTTTCAAATTCCTAAAGGATTTCTTATGATAGGCCCTTATCTCTTAGTGATCTCCATGAGGCATTTACATAGATGGCAGTTAAGAAAGCTATAGGAATTGATAGTTTTCCATGTGAGTTATACTAGACTCTTTGGGATACTATAGGCCCCAATCTTCATAAGGTGGATTTTGAAGCAATTTTAACTAATTCCTTGGGACCCCTTATAAATTAAGGTAATATTAAGTTTATTGCCAATGTTGGTGACCCTAAAATTATCACCAATTAGAGACTTGTTACTCTTCTCAACATCTCCTACAATATTATAGCTAAGGCTTTAGCCCTTAGGGTCAAAAATATCCTTCCTTTAATTGTCATAAGTAAACAAACTAGATTTGTTTAACATAGTTTCATTCTAGATAATGTCATTACTATCTAGGAAGGTATGGAATGGGATCGTGTCTCTAATTAAAAGTATCTATTTGCTAGTATTTATTTTGAGAAGAATTGTGACTGTATTGACTGGCCCTTTATTTTGGCAATGCTTCAAGCCCTTGGTTTTGGACCCAAATTTTTTCAAATCGTCAACATGCTCTTCTACGATGATCAAACATGTATTACAATAAAAAAAACTTAATATTATCAATTTAAAATTCATTATTCTATCCAAAAAGGATGCCATTTATCCCATTCATTATATGTTTTAGAAGCAGAAGGCTTTAGCTACCTATTAGCTAATTAAACTACCATGGGTTTGGTGAAAGGCATTTCCCTCCCTCAATCTAATAGATAGTTGTTGAATGGTCATTTTGTAGATGATTCCTTTCTCATTCTTCAAAAGGAAGAAGAATTATTTAAGAATTATATGGAATATCTCCATTTTTTTAATTTATATTTAGGCTCATCTATCCAATGGAGAAATACTCAATGTTACCACCAATCTCTAGGTCCCAAACCTCCTTGGCTAGAGGAATATTAGTAATAATATCTTCTTATAGGGGTAAAATTTAAGTTCCTTGGAATTATTTTTGCTTTTTTGGTTTTCTCCATATAAGATATGGTCTTATGTGGTGAAAAGGTTTGAGAAAAAAATTATTTCTAGATCATAAAGCCTTTATCTCCAGTTGAAAAATTTTAGTTTTATTCCAAAGTTTTGGTAGATACTCATGTTTACTACCATTCCTATTGGTCCCCTTATAATGACTCTTAAATTAAATTAGAAAAAGTCTTAAGATATTTTCTATGGTCTAATTATGAAGGTCATAAGGGATTTCATAGAGTTGCATAGAATATATGTTGTTGGCCCAAGGAAGATGGTGTTTTGGGTATTTTGGACATTAAAATTCAATGCATTTCTCTCACTATTAAATGGATCATTAGAGGTGTTATTGGTGATGAAGCCTGGAATAGTCTTCTTTGACACTATATTTCTTAGGCTATTCCATGTATCAACAAGGCTTAGCAAGGCCTAGGAATTCACTCCCTTATTATCACCCCAGTGCTAGTTAAAATCAAGGGTAATTTTGTTATGGAAAGACTAGGAGAAGCTTAAACCCCATCTTACTTAGATTTCTGAGGGTTTTAGGAATGGATTATATATTAATACCCAGTCTCTTTGGTGGTCAGCTTGCTTAAATTTTCATAATTCTACCTTTGCCTTTGTCCCTTGGGTTAAAGGATTAATATTGTTTAGGAAAAGTGTGAAAAATATAGGTGATATTTTTTGCAAGGTGAATTGGTCCTAGCTCACTTAGTAACAAATTTAAAAAAATTAAATAATTCAGATGAAGAGGCTATAATATAAATTCAAGGTCCCATACCTAATGAATATTTTCACAAAATAGGGGTCAACTCCCTTTCCACTTGGTGGAAGGATTAGCATTGGCCTATGACCACTCCCTTCACTTTATATTCTCCTTGGTTAGGTTATAATTTTATATCCACTTAGCACATTCTAGAAGAAATGCTCAACCTCAAATGGAATCTACATTTCAGTCATGGGGTTTGGGATAAAATTTTTATCACTTGTGGTTTTTTTTTTTTTTTTTTTTTCTTTTGAACTATCATTGAGCCCAAAAGATCTCTTTTTTATGGTGTCTCCTTTATTAGGGTTTGCTTATGGGTATCTAGATCAATCATTTGGGGGTCTCAAACCCCATCTTCCTAACTTGTCAACAACCTAAGACTTTTAAGCACCTTTTTGGGTTTTTCTCTCATACATAATATACATGTCATTGGATTCATTTCCTCTTTTAGCCTTTCTGACCTGAATTCTTTACATGGAAAATGGCTCTCTTAGGTAACTTATATTTGATTCTTATAAAATACAACATAATTTGGTAGATATTTTGAGCTAATATTCTATTTCAAATATGGAATTCTATAAATTTTGTTTGATTTAATCATGAAGAGATGAAACTTAGTTTTTTTGTTATTAACAAAATCACTATTCTATCTAATGTTACTCTTTAGAGTCAAATCCAAACTAATAAAGTTCACCTGGAACTTAACCATCTCTATCATTTACTTGATGATTATGGAAATGCCCTATGCATGATTAGCCATGAACCTCCTAACCCACCATATTATCCCCTCCCCAAGGGAAAGGGTATGGTCTATGGTGGTAAGGTTCTAGTACTAGACACATGCATC